>JAYMGU010000859.1:0-52407 GCA_036178185.1 Liparis tanakae | reverse complement strand
AATCGCGCTAGCGCTACATGTACAAATACCCTATACACTTTATCTCTGAACTTATTTTAACAACATACATTCTCGTAGTCATGACTCATTACAAACATTTCACCACTGCAGAACAACGTCACCCTACCTGAATAAGAGGAGAAATAATCACATGAGTGATATTGTATGCCACGGCAAGCTGCGTAACTAGAATGAGGAAAACACGGCAAAATCCCCTGACTATCCAGGCGCAACCAAAAGCAATCACAAATCCTGCCGCTTGGTTGGAAATCACCTCTACTTATAGACTCTGGTTCAGCGAGATCAAAGGCAGTGACAAGAGGGGATTTACACCAGAAAACCTGTTTTTATTCAGTGATGACAAGATCAAGGGCAAACAACCTGACCTTTGACCCGATCGATCCCAAAACCTAATCAAATGGTCCCCAGATAATAACTAATCATCCCACCAAATTTCATGCAATTTGGTTAAATACTTTTTTACTTACGCGAATAACCCGCACACACACGTTACGCCCCTGAATAAGGGGAGAAATAATCACATGAGTGATATTGTGGTGTTTTCACAGCAAGCTGCTTAGCTAGCATTTACTCAAACACATTTACAATATAAACATTCACAAAACAAACAGCATTGTTACATAGATACATCAACAGATGAACCAAACAACACAACTGCATTTCACAGTAATAAGCCTAGCCAACGGGCTAATCGGCGCTAGCTAACGAGCTAATCGGCAATAGCGCTACATGTACAAATACCCTATACACTTTATCTCTGAACTTATTTTAACAACATACATTCTCTCAAAGCCTCGGTCTCATTACAAACATTTCACCACTGCAGAACAGCGTCACTCTATCTGAATAAGGGGAGAAATAATCACATGAGTGATATTGTGGTGTTTTCACGGCAAGCTGCTTAGCTAGAATTTACTCAGATATATTTACAATGTAAACATTCAAAAAACAAACAGCATTGTTACATAGATACATCAACAGATGAACCAAACAACACAACTGCATTTCACAGTAATGAGCCTAGCCAACGGGCTAATCGACGCTCGCTAACGAGCTAATCGGCGCTAGCGCTACATGTACAAATACCCTATACACTTTATCTCTGAACTTATTTTAACAACATACATTCTCTCGTAGCCGCGGACTCATTACAAACATTTCACCACTGCAGAACAACGTCACCCTACCTGAATAAGAGGAGAAATAATCACATGAGTGATATTGTGGTGTTTTCACGGCAAGCTGCATAACTAGAAT
This sequence comes from Liparis tanakae, assembly GCA_036178185.1. Lineage (NCBI taxonomy): Eukaryota > Metazoa > Chordata > Actinopteri > Perciformes > Liparidae > Liparis > Liparis tanakae. The sequence goes on along the minus strand of JAYMGU010000859.1, from coordinate 51,129 downwards.
GAGGAAAACACGGCAAAATCCCCCCTGACTATCCAGGCGCAACCAAAAGCAATCACAAATCCTGCCGCTGGTTGGAAATCACCTCTACTTATAGACTCTGGTTCAGCGCGAGATCAAAGGCAGTGACAAGAGGGGATTTACACCAGAAAACCTGTTTTTATTCAGTGATGACAAGATCAAGGGCAAACAACCTGACCTTTGACCCGATCGATCCCAAAACCTAATCAAATGGTCCCCAGATAATAACTAATCATCCCACCAAATTTCATGCAATTTGGTTGAATACTTTTTTACTTATGCGAATAACCCGCACACACATGTTATGCCCCTGAATAAGGGGAGAAATAATCACATGAGTGATATTGTGTTGTTTTCACAGAAAGCTGATTAGCTAGCATTTACTCAAACACATTTACAATATAAACATTCACAAAACAAACAGCATTATTACATAGATACATCAACAGATGAACCAAACAACACAACTGCATTTCACAGTAATAAGCCTAGCCAGCGGGCTAATCGGCGCTAGCTAACGAGCTAATTGGCGCTAGCGCTACATGTACAAATACCCTATACACTTTATCTCTAAACTTATTTTAACAACATACATTCTCTCAAAGCCTCGGTCTCATTACAAACATTTCACCACTGCAGAACAATGTCACCCTACCTGAATAAGAGGAGAAATAATCACATGAGTGATATTGTGGCGTTTTCACGGCAAGCTGCGTAACTAGAATGAGGAAAACACGGCAAAATCCCCCCTGACTATCCAGGCGCAACCAAAAGCAATCACAAATCCCTGCCGCAGTTGGAAATCACCTCTACTTATAGACTCTGGTTCAGCGCGAGATCAAAGGCAGTGACAAGAGGGGATTTACACCAGAAAACCTGTTTTTATTCAGTGATGACAAGATCAAGGGCAAACAACCTGACCTTTGACCCGATCGATCCCAAAACCTAATCAAATGGTCCCCAGATAATAACCAATCATCCCACCAAATTTCATGCAATTTGGTTGAATACTTTTTTACTTACGCGAATAACCCGCACACACATGTTACGCCCCTGAATAAGGGGAGAAATAATCACATGAGTGATATTGTGGTGTTTTCACAGAAAGCTGATTAGCTAGCATTTACTCAAACACATTTACAATATAAACATTCACAAAACAAACAGCATTGTTACATAGATACATCAACAGATGAACCAAACAACACAACTGCATTTCACAGTAATAAGCCTAGCCAATGGGCTAATCGGCGCTAGCTAACAAGCTAATCGGCACTAGCGCTACATGTACAAATACCCTATACACTTTATCTCTGAACTTATTTTAACAACATACATTCTCTCAAAGCCTCGGTCTCATTACAAACATTTCACCACTGCAGCACAGCGTCACTCTACCTGAATAAGGGGAGAAATAATCACATGAGTGATATTGTGGTGTTTTCACGGCAAGCTGCTTAGCTAGAATTTACTCAGATATATTTACAATGTAAACATTCATAAAACAAACAGCATTGTTACATAGATACATCAACAGATGAACCAAACAACACAACTGCATTTCACAGTAATGAGCCTAGCCAACGGGCTAATCGACGCTCGCTAACGAGCTAATCGGCGCTAGCGCTACATGTACAAATACCCTATACACTTTATCTCTGAACTTATTTTAACAACATACATTCCGGACTCATTACAAACATTTCACCACTGCAGAACAACGTCACCCTACCTGAATAAGAGGAGAAATAATCACATGAGTGATATTGTGGCGTTTTTACGGCAAGCTGCGTAACTAGAATGAGGAAAACACGGCAAAATCCCCCCTGACTATCCAGGCGCAACCAAAAGCAATCACAAATCGCTGCCGCTTGGTTGGAAATCACCTCTACTTATAGACTCTGGTTCAGCGCGAGATCAAAGGCAGTGGCAAGAGGGGATTTACACCAGAAAACCTGTTTTTATTCAGTGATGACAAGATCAAGGGCAAACAACCTGACCTTTGACCCGATCGATCCCAAAACCTAATCAATTGGTCCCCAGATAATAAGCAATCATCCCACCAAATTTCATGCAATTTGGTTAAATACTTTTTTACTTACGCGCATAACCCGCACACACGTTACGCCCTTGAATAAGGGAGAAATAATCACATGAGTGATATTGTGAATAAGGGGAGAAATAATCACATGAGTGATATTCACAGCAAGCTGCTTAGCTAGCATTTTCTTAAACACATTTACAATATAAACATTCACAAAACAAACAGCATTGTTACATAGATACATCAACAGATGAACCAAACAACACAACTGCATTTCACAGTAATAAGCCTAGCCAACGGGCTAATCGGCGCTAGCTAACGAGCTAATCGGGCAATAGCGCTACATGTACAAATACCCTATACACTTTATCTCTGAACTTATTTTAACAACATACATTCTCTCAAAGCCTCGGTCTCATTACAAAACATTTCACCACTGCAGAACAAGCCACTCTATCTGAATAAGGGAGAAATAATCACATGAGTGATATTGTGGTGTTTTCACGGCAAGCTGCTTAGCTAGAATTTACTCAGATATATTTACAATGTAAACATTCAAAAAACAAACAGCATTGTTACATAGATACATCAACAGATGAACCAAACAACACAACTGCATTTCACAGTAATAAGCCTAGCGAACGGGCAATCGACGCCGCTAATCAGCTAATCGGGCGCTAGCCCACATGTACAAATACCCTATACACATTATCTCTGAACTTATTTTAACAACATACATTCTCTCGTAGCGGATGGACTCATTACAAACATTTCACCACTGCAGAACAACGTCACCCTACCTGAATAAGAGGAGAAATAATCACATGAGTGATATTGTGGCGTTTTCACGGCAAGCTGCGTAACTAGAATGAGGAAAACACGGCAAAATCCCCCTGACTATCCAGGCGCCAAAAAGCAATCACAAATCCCTGCGCTTGGTTGAAATCACCTGTACTTATAGACTCTGGTTCACCGCGAGATCAAAGGCAGTGACAAGAGGGGATTTACACCAGAAAACCTGTCTTTATTCAGTGATGACAAGATCAACGGCAAACAACCTGACCTTTGACCCGATCGATCCCAAACCCTAATCAAATGATGGGTCCCCAGATAATAACTAATCATCCCACCATGTTTCATGCAATTTAGTTGAATACTTTTACTTATTACGCTAATAACCGCAACAACATGTTATGCCCCTGAATAAGGGAGAAATAATCACATGAGTGATATTGTGTTGTTTTCAGAAAGCTGATTAGCTAGCATTTACTCAAACACATTTACAATATAAACATTCACAAAACAAACAGCATTGTTACATAGATACATCAACAGATGAACCAAACAACACAACTGCATTTCACAGTAATAAGCCTAGCCAGCGGGCTAATCGGCTAGCTAACGAGCTAATGGCGCTAGCGCCTTAGCGCTACATGTACAAATACCCTATACACTTTATCTCTAAACTTATTTTAACAACATACATTCTCTCAAAGCCTCGGTCTCATTACAAACATTTCACCACTGCAGAACAATGTCACCCTACCTGAATAAGAGGAGAAATAATCACATGAGTGATATTGTATGCGTTTTCACGGCAAGCTGTAACTAGAATGAGGAAAACACGGCAAAATCCCCCCTGACTATCCAGGCGCAACCAAAAGCAATCACAAATCCCTGCCGCTTGGTTGGAAATCACCTCTACTTATAGACTCTGGTTCAGCGCGAGATCAAAGGCAGTGACAAGAGGGGATTTACACCAGAAAACCTGTTTTTATTCAGTGATGACAAGATCAAGGGCAAACAACCTGACCTTTGACCCGATCGATCCCAAAACCTAATCAATTGGTCCCCAGATAATAAGCAATCATCCCACCAAATTTCATGCAATTTGGTTAAATACTTTTTTACTTACGCGAATAACCCGCACACACACGTTACGCCCCTGAATAAGGGGAGAAATAATCACATGAGTGATATTGTGGTGTTTTCACAGCAAGCTGCTTAGCTAGCATTTACTCAAACACATTTACAATATAAACATTCACAAAACAAACAGCATTGTTACATAGATACATCAACAGATGAACCAAACAACACAACTGCATTTCACAGTAATAAGCCTAGCCAACGGGCTAATCGGCAATAGCGCTACATGTACAAATACCCTATACACTTTATCTCTGAACTTATTTTAACAACATACATTCTCTCAAAGCCTCGGTCTCATTACAAACATTTCACCACTGCAGAACAGCGTCACTCTATCTGAATAAGGGGAGAAATAATCACATGAGTGATATTGTGGTGTTTTCACGGCAAGCTGCTTAGCTAGAATTTACTCAGATATATTTACAATGTAAACATTCAAAAAACAAACAGCATTGTTACATAGATACATCAACAGATGAACCAAACAACACAACTGCATTTCACAGTAATGAGCCTAGCCAACGGGCTAATCGACGCTCGCTAACGAGCTAATCGCGCGAGCGCTACATGTACAAATACCCTATACACTTTATCTCTGAACTTATTTTAACAACATACATTCTCTCGTAGCCGCGGACTCATTACAAACATTTCACCACTGCAGAACAACGTCACCCTACCTGAATAAGAGGAGAAATAATCACATGAGTGATATTGTGGCGTTTTCACGGCAAGCTGCGTAACTAGAATGAGGAAAACACGGCAAAATCCCCCCTGACTATCCAGGCGCAACCAAAAGCAATCACAAATCCCTGCCGCTTGGTTGGAAATCACCTCTACTTATAGACTCTGGTTCAGCGCGAGATCAAAGGCAGTGACAAGAGGGGATTTACACCAGAAAACCTGTTTTTATTCAGTGATGACAAGATCAAGGGCAAACAACCTGACCTTTGACCCGATCGATCCCAAAACCTAATCAAATGGTCCCCAGATAATAACCAATCATCCCACCAAATTTCATGCAATTTGGTTGAATACTTTTTTACTTATGCGAATAACCCGCACACACATGTTATGCCCCTGAATAAGGGGAGAAATAATCACATGAGTGATATTGTGTTGTTTTCACAGAAAGCTGATTAGCTAGCATTTACTCAAACACATTTACAATATAAACATTCACAAAACAAACAGCATTGTTACATAGATACATCAACAGATGAACCAAACAACACAACTGCATTTCACAGTAATAAGCCTAGCCAACGGGCTAATCGACGCTCGCTAACGAGCTAATCGGCGCTAGCGCTACATGTACAAATACCCTATACACTTTATCTCTGAACTTATTTTAACAACATACATTCTCTCAAAGCCGCGGACTCATTACAAACATTTCACCACTGCAGAACAACGTCACCCTACCTGAATAAGAGGAGAAATAATCACATGAGTGATATTGTGGCGTTTTCACGGCAAGCTGCGTAACTAGAATGAGGAAAACACGGCAAAATCCCCCCTGACTATCCAGGCGCAACCAAAAGCAATCACAAATCCCTGCCGCTTGGTTCGAAATCACCTCTACTTATAGACTCTGGTTCAGCGCGAGATCAAAGGCAGTGACAAGAGGGGATTTACACCAGAAAACCTGTTTTTATTCAGTGATGACAAGATCAAGGGCAAACAACCTGACCTTTGACCCGATCGATCCCAAAACCTAATCAATTGGTCCCCAGATAATAAGCAATCATCCCACCAAATTTCATGCAATTTGGTTAAATACTTTTACTTATTAATAACCCACACACATGTTACGCCCTGAATAAGGGGAGAAATAATCACATGAGTGATATTGTGGTGTTTTCACAGCAAGCTGCTTAGCTAGCATTTTCTTAAACACATTTACAATATAAACATTCACAAAACAAACAGCATTGTTACATAGATACATCAACAGATGAACCAAACAACACAACTGCATTTCACAGTAATAAGCCTAGCCAACGGGCTAATCGGCGCTAGCTAACGAGCTAATCGGCAATAGCGCTACATGTACAAATACCCTATACACTTTATCTCTGAACTTATTTTAACAACATACATTCTCTCAAAGCCTCGGTCTCATTACAAACATTTTCAAAAACCCCGCACACACACGTCTCCCTGAATAAGGGGAGAAATAATCACATGAGTGATATTGTGGTGTTTTCACAGCAAGCTGCTTAGCTAGCATTTACTCAAACACATTTACAATATAAACATTCACAAAACAAACAGCATTGTTACATAGATACATCAACAGATGAACCAAACAACACAACTGCATTTCACAGTAATGAGCCTAGCCAACGGGCTAATCGGCGCTAGCTAACGAGCTAATCGGCGCCACATGTACAAATACCCTATACACTTTATCTCTGAACTTATTTTAACAACATACATTCTCTCGCCGCCGCGGACTCATTAAAACCTTTCACCACTGCAGAACAACGTCACCCTAGCTGAATAAGGGGAGAAATAATCACGAGTGATATTGTGGTGTTTTCACGGCAAGCTGCCTAACTAGAATGAGGAAAACACGGCAAAATCCCCCCTGACTATCCAGGCGCAACCAAAATCAATCACAAATCCCCGCTTGTTGGAAATCACCTCTACTTATAGACTCTGGTTCAGCGAGATCAAAGGCAGTGGCAAGAGGGGATTTACACCAGAAAACCTGTTTTTATTCAGTGATGACAAGATCAAGGGCAAACAACCTGACCTTTGACCCGATCGATCCCAAAACCTAATCAAATGGTCCCCAGATAATAACCAATCATCCCACCAAATTTCATGCAATTTGGTTGAATACTTTTTTACTTACGCGAATAACCCGCACACACACACGTTACGCCCCTGAATAAGGGGAGAAATAATCACATGAGTGATATTGTGGTGTTTTCACAGAAAGCTGATTAGCTAGCATTTACTCAAACACATTTACAATATAAACATTCACAAAACAAACAGCATTGTTACATAGATACATCAACAGATGAACCAAACAACACAACTGCATTTCACAGTAATAAGCCTAGCCAACGGGCTAATCGGCGCTAGCTAACGAGCTAATCGGCGCTAGCGCTACATGTACAAATATATACACTTCATCTCTGAACTTATTTTAACAACATACATTCTCTCAAAGCCTCGGTACAAACATTTCACCACTGCAGAACAACGTCACCCTACCTGAATAAGGGGAGAAAAAATCACATGAGTGATATTGTGGTGTTTTCACAGCAAGCTGCTTAGCTAGAATTTACTCAGATATATTTACAATGTAAACATTCATAAAACAAACAGCATTGTTACATAGATACATCAACAGATGAACCAAACAACACAACTGCATTTCACAGTAATGAGCCTAAACGGCTAATCGGCGCTAGCTAACGAGCTAATCGGCGCTTAGCGCTACATGTACAAATACCCTATACACTTTATCTCTGAACTTATTTTAACAACATACATTTCTCAAAAGCCTCGGTCTCATTACAAACATTTCACCACAGCAGAAAAACGTCACCCTACCTGAATAAGGGGAGAAATAATCACATGAGTGATATTGTGGTGTTTTCACGGCAAGCTGCTTAAATAGAATGAGGAAAACACGGCAAAATCCCCCCTGACTATCCAGGCGCAGCAAAAGCAATCACAAATCCCGCTTTTTGCTGGAAATCACCTCTACTTATAGAATCTGGTTCGGCCCGAGATTAAACGCAGTGACAACAGGGGACTTACACCAGAAAACCTGTTTTTATTCAGTGATGACAAGATCAAGGGCAAACAACCTGACCTTTGACCCGATCGATCCCAAAACCTAATCAAATGGTCCCCAGATAATAACTAATCATCCCACCAAAATTCATGCAATTTGGTTGAATACTTTTTACTTACGCTGAATAACCGCACACACATGTTACGCCCCTGAATAAGGGGAGAAATAATCACATGAGTGATATTGTGGTGTTTTCACAGAAAGCTGATTAGCTAGCATTTACTCAAACACATTTACAATATAAACATTCACAAAACAAACAGCATTGTTACATAGATACATCAACAGATGAACCAAACAACACAACTGCATTTCACAGTAATAAGCCTAGCCAACGGGCTAATCGGCGCTAGCTAACGAGCTAATCGGCGCTAGCAAATACCCTATACACTTTATCTCTGAACTTATTTTAACAACATACATTCTTCAAAGCCTCGGTCTCATTACAAACATTTCACCACTGCAGAACAACGTCACCCTACCTGAATAAGGGGAGAAATAATCACATGAGTGATATTGTGGTGTTTTCACAGCAAGCTGCTTAGCTAGAATTTACTCAGATATATTTACAATGTAAACATTCAAAAAACAAACAGCATTGTTACATAGATACATCAACAGATGAACCAAACAACACAACTGCATTTCACAGTAATGAGCCTAGCCAACGGGCTAATCGACGCTCGCTAACGAGCTAATCGGCGCTAGCGCTACATGTACAAATACCCTATACACTTTATCTCTGAACTTATTTTAACAACATACATTCTCTCGTAGCCGCGGACTCATTACAAACATTTCACCACTGCAGAACAACGTCACCCTACCTGAATAAGAGGAGAAATAATCACATGAGTGATATTGTGGTGTTTTCACGGCAAGCTGCATAACTAGAATGAGGAAAACACGGCAAAATCCCCCCTGACTATCCAGGCGCAACCAAAAGCAATCACAAATCCCTGCCGCTTGGTTGGAAATCACCTCTACTTATAGACTCTGGTTCAGCGCGAGATCAAAGGCAGTGACAAGAGGGGATTTACACCAGAAAACCTGTTTTTATTCAGTGATGACAAGATCAAGGGCAAACAACCTGACCTTTGACCCGATCGATCCCAAAACCTAATCAATTGGTCCCCAGATAATAAGCAATCATCCCACCAAATTTCATGCAATTTGGTTAAATACTTTTTTACTTACGCGAATAACCCGCACACACACGTTACGCCCCTGAATAAGGGGAGAAATAATCACATGAGTGATATTGTGGTGTTTTCACAGCAAGCTGCTTAGCTAGCATTTACTCAAACACATTTACAATATAAACATTCACAAAACAAACAGCATTGTTACATAGATACATCAACAGATGAACCAAACAACACAACTGCATTTCACAGTAATAAGCCTAGCCAACGGGCTAATCGGCGCTAGCTAACGAGCTAATCGGCAATAGTGCTACATGTACAAATACCCTATACACTTTATCTCTGAACTTATTTTAACAACATACATTCTCTCAAAGCCTCGGTCTCAATACAAACATTTCACCACTGCAGAACAGCGTCACTCTACCTGAATAAGGGGAGAAATAATCACATGAGTGATATTGTGGTGTTTTCACGGCAAGCTGCTTAGCTAGAATTTACTCAGATATATTTACAATGTAAACATTCATAAAACAAACAGCATTGTTACATAGATACATCAACAGATGAACCAAACAACACAACTGCATTTCACAGTAATGAGCCTAGCCAACGGGCTAATCGACGCTCGCTAACGAGCTAATCGGCGCTAGCGCTACATGTACAAATACCCTATACACTTTATCTCTGAACTTATTTTAACAACATACATTCTCTCAAAGCCTCGGTCTCATTACAAACATTTCACCACTGCAGAACAACGTCACCCTACCTGAATAAGGGGAGAAATAATCACATGAGTGATATTGTGGTGTTTTCACGGCAAGCTTCTTAAATGGAATGAGGAAAACACGGCAAAATCCCCCCTGACTATCCAGGCGCAACCAAAAGCAATCACAAATCCCTGCCGCTTGGTTGGAAATCACCTCTAATTATAGACTCTGGTTCAGCGCGAGATCAAAGGCAGTGACAAGAGGGGATTTACACCAGAAAACCTGTTTTTATTCAGTGATGACAAGATCAAGGGCAAACAACCTGACCTTTGACCCGATCGATCCCAAAACCTAATCAATTGGTCCCCAGATAATAAGCAATCATCCCACCAAATTTCATGCAATTTGGTTAAATACTTTTTTACTTACGCGAATAACCCGCACACACACGTTACGCCCCTGAATAAGGGGAGAAATAATCACATGAGTGATATTGTGGTGTTTTCACAGCAAGCTGCTTAGCTAGCATTTACTCAAACACATTTACAATATAAACATTCACAAAACAAACAGCATTGTTACATAGATACATCAACAGATGAACCAAACAACACAACTGCATTTCACAGTAATAAGCCTAGCCAACGGGCTAATCGGCGCTAGCTAACGAGCTAATCGGCAATAGCGCTACATGTACAAATACCATATACACTTTATCTCTGAACTTATTTTAACAACATACATTCTCTCAAAGCCTCGGTCTCAATACAAACATTTCACCACTGCAGAACAGCGTCACTCTACCTGAATAAGGGGAGAAATAATCACATGAGTGATATTGTGGTGTTTTCACGGCAAGCTGCTTAGCTAGAATTTACTCAGATATATTTACAATGTAAACATTCATAAAACAAACAGCATTGTTACATAGATACATCAACAGATGAACCAAACAACACAACTGCATTTCACAGTAATGAGCCTAGCCAACGGGCTAATCGACGCTCGCTAACGAGCTAATCGGCGCTAGCGCTACATGTACAAATACCCTATACACTTTATCTCTGAACTTATTTTAACAACATACATTCTCTCAAAGCCTCGGTCTCATTACAAACATTTCACCACTGCAGAACAATGTCACCCTACCTGAATAAGAGGAGAAATAATCACATGAGTGATATTCTGGCGTTTTCACGGCAAGCTGCATAACTAGAATGAGGAAAACACGGCAAAATCCACCCTGACTATCCAGGCGCAACCAAAAGCAATCACAAATCCCTGCCGCTTGGTCGGAAATCACCTCTACTTATAGACTCTGGTTCAGCGCGAGATCAAAGGCAGTGACAAGAGGGGATTTACACCAGAAAACCTGTTTTTATTCAGTGATGACAAGATCAAGGGCAAACAACCTGACCTTTGACCCGATCGATCCCAAAACCTAATCAAATGGTCCCCAGATAATAACCAATCATCCCACCAAATTTCATGCAATTTGGTTGAATACTTTTTTAATTACCCGAATAACCCGCACACACATGTTACGCCCCTGAATAAGGGGAGAAATAATCACATGAGTGATATTGTGGTGTTTTCACAGAAAGCTGATTAGCTAGCATTTACTCAAACACATTTACAATATAAACATTCACAAAACAAACAGCATTGTTACATAGATACATCAACAGATGAACCAAACAACACAACTGCATTTCACAGTAATAAGCCTAGCCAACGGGCTAATCGGCGCTAGCTAACGAGCTAATCGGGGCTACATGTACAAATACCCTATACACTTTATCTCTGAACTTATTTTAACAACATACATTCTCTCGTAGCCGCGGACTCATTACAAACATTTCACCACTGCAGAACAACGTCACCCTACCTGAATAAGGGGAGAAATAATCACATGAGTGATATTGTGGTGTTTTCACGGCAAGCTGCCTAACTAGAATGAGGAAAACACGGCAAAATCCCCCCTGACTATCCAGGCGCAACCAAAAGCAATCACAAATCCCTGCCGCTTTGCTGGAAATCACCTCTACTTTTAGACTCTGGTTCGCGAGATCAAAGGCAGTGACAAGAGGGGATTTACACCAGAAAACCTGTTTTTATTCAGTGATGACAAGATCAAGGGCAAACAACCTGACCTTTGACCCGATCGATCCCAAAACCTAATCAAATGGTCCCCAGATAATAACCAATCATCCCACCAAATTTCATGCAATTTGGTTGAATACTTTTTTACTTACCCGAATAACCCGCACACACATGTTACGCCCCTGAATAAGGGGAGAAATAATCACATGAGTGATATTGGTGTTTTTCACAGAAAGCTGATTAGCTAGCATTTACTCAAACACATTTACAATATAAACATTCACAAAACAAACAGCATTGTTACATAGATACATCAACAGATGAACCAAACAACACAACTGCATTTCACAGTAATAAGCCTAGCCAACGGGCTAATCGGCGCTAGCTAACGAGCTAATCGGCAATAGCGCTACATGTACAAATACCCTATACACTTTATCTCTGAACTTATTTTAACAACATACATTCTCTCAAAGCCTCGGTCTCAATACAAACATTTCACCACTGCAGAACAGCGTCACTCTACCTGAATAAGGGGAGAAATAATCACATGAGTGATATTGTGGTGTTTTCACGGCAAGCTGCTTAGCTAGAATTTACTCAGATATATTTACAATGTAAACATTCATAAAACAAACAGCATTGTTACATAGATACATCAACAGATGAACCAAACAACACAACTGCATTTCACAGTAATGAGCCTAGCCAACGGGCTAATCGACGCTAGCTAACGAGCTAATCGGCGCTAGCGCTACATGTACAAATACCCTATACACTTTATCTCTGAACTTATTTTAACAACATACATTCTCTCGTAGCCGCGGACTCATTACAAACATTTCACCACTGCAGAACAACGTCACCCTACCTGAATAAGGGGAGAAATAATCACATGAGTGATATTGTGGTGTTTTCACGGCAAGCTGCTTAAATAGAATGAGGAAAACACGGCAAAATCCCCCCTGACTATCCAGGCACAGCAAAAAGCAATCACAAATCCTTCCCGCTTTGCTGGAAATCACCTCTACTTATAGACTCTGGTTCGGCGCGAGATCAAAGACAGTGACAAGAGGGGATTTACACCAGAAAACCTGTTTTTATTCAGTGATGACAAGATCAAGGGCAAACAACCTGACCTTTGACCCGATCGATCCCAAAACCTAATCAAATGGTCCCCAGATAATAACCAATCATCCCACCAAATTTCATGCAATTTGGTTGAATACTTTTTTACTTACGCGAATAACCCGCACACACACGTTACGCCCCTGAATAAGGGGAGAAATAATCACATGAGTGATATTGTGGTGTTTTCACAGAAAGCTGATTAGCTAGCATTTACTCAAACACATTTACAATATAAACATTCACAAAACAAACAGCATTGTTACATAGATACATCAACAGATGAACCAAACAACACAACTGCATTTCACAGTAATAAGCCTAGCCAACGGGCTAATCGGCGCTAGCTAACGAGCTAATCGGCAATAGCGGGCTACTTGTACAAATACCCTATACACTTTATCTCTGAACTTATTTTAACAACATACATTCTCTCAAAGCCCCGGTCTCATTACAAACATTTCACCACTGCAGAACAACGTCACCCTACCTGAATAAGGGGAGAAATAATCACATGAGTGATATTGTGGTGTTTTCACAGCAAGCTGCTTAGCTAGCATTTACTCAAACACATTTACAATATAAACATTCACAAAACAAACAGCATTGTTACATAGATACATCAACAGATGAACCAAACAACACAACTGCATTTCACAGTAATGAGCCTAGCCACGGGCTAAATCGGCGCTAGCTAACGAGCTAATCGCGCTAGCGCTACATGTACAAATATGTACAAATACCCTATACACTTTATCTCTGAACTTATTTTAACAACATACATTCTCTCAAAGCCTCGGACTCATTACAAACATTTCACCACTGCAGAACAACATCACCCTACCTGAATAAGGGGAGAAATAATTTCATGAGTGATATTGTGGTGTTTTCACGGCAAGCTGTTTAAATAGAATGAGGAAAACACGGCAAAATCCCCCCTGACTATCCAGGCACAGCAAAAAGCAATCCAAAATCCTTCCCGCTTTGCTGGAAATCACCTCTACTTATAGACTCTGGTTCGGCGCGAGATCAAAGACAGTGACAAGAGGGGATTTACACCAGAAAACCTGTTTTTATTCAGTGATGACAAGATCAAGGGCAAACAACCTGACCTTTGACCCGATCGATCCCAAAACCTAATCAAATGGTCCCCAGATAATAACCAATCATCCCACCAAATGTCATGCAATTTGGTTGAATACTTTTTTACTTACGCGAATAACCCGCACACACGCTACGCCCCTGAATAAGGAGAGAAATAATCACATGAGTGATATTGTGGTGTTTTCACAGAAAGCTGATTAGCTAGCATTTACTCAAACACATTTACAATATAAACATTCACAAAACAAACAGCATTGTTACATAGATACATCAACAGATGAACCAAACAACACAACTGCATTTCACAGTAATAAGCCTAGCCAACGGGCTAATCGGCGCTAGCTAACGAGCTAATCGGCGCTAGCGCTACATGTACAAATACCCTATACACTTTATCTCTGAACTTATTTTAACAACATACATTCTCTCAAAGCCTCGGTCTCATTACAAACATTTCACCACTGCAGAACAACGTCACCCTACCTGAATAAGGGGAGAAATAATCACATGAGTGATATTGTGGTGTTTTCACAGCAAGCTGCTTAGCTAGCATTTACTCAAACACATTTACAATATAAACATTCACAAAAAAAACGGCATTGTTACATAGATACATCAACAGATGAACCAAACAACACAACTGCATTTCACAGTAATGAGCCTAGCCAACGGGCTAATCGGCGCTAGCTAACGAGCTAATCGGCGCTAGCGCTACATGTACAAATACCCTATACACTTTATCTCTGAACTTATTTTAACAACATACATTCTCTCAAAGCCTCGGCCTCATTACAAACATTTCACCACTGCAGAACAACATCACCCTACCTGAATAAGGGGAGAAATAATTTCATGAGTGATATTGTGGTGTTTTCACGGCAAGCTGTTTAAATAGAATGAGGAAAACACGGCAAAATCCCCCCTGACTATCCAGGCACAGCAAAAAGCAATCCAAAATCCTTCCCGCTTTGCTGGAAATCACCTCTACTTATAGACTCTGGTTCGGCGCGAGATCAAAGACAGTGACAAGAGGGGATTTACACCAGAAAACCTGTTTTTATTCAGTGATGACAAGATCAAGGGCAAACAACCTGACCTTTGACCCGATCGATCCCAAAACCTAATCAAATGGTCCCCAGATAATAACCAATCATCCCACCAAATTTCATGCAATTTGGTTGAATACTTTTTTACTTACGCGAATAACCCGCACACACACGTTACGCCCCTGAATAAGGGGAGAAATAATCACATGAGTGATATTGTGGTGTTTTCACAGAAAGCTGATTAGCTAGCATTTACTCAAACACATTTACAATATAAACATTCACAAAACAAACAGCATTGTTACATAGATACATCAACAGATGAACCAAACAACACAACTGCATTTCACAGTAATAAGCCAACGGGCTAATCGGCGCTAGCTAACGAGCTAATCGGCGCTAGCGCTACATGTACAAATACCCTATACACTTTATCTCTGAACTTATTTTAACAACATACATTCTCTCAAAGCCTCGGTCTCATTACAAACATTTCACCACTGCAGAACAACGTCACCCTACCTGAATAAGGGGAGAAATAATCACATGAGTGATATTGTGGTGTTTTCACAGCAAGCTGCTTAGCTAGCATTTACTCAAACACATTTACAATATAAACATTCACAAAACAAACAGCATTGTTACATAGATACATCAACAGATGAACCAAACAACACAACTGCATTTCACAGTAATGAGCCTAGCCAACGGGCTAATCGGCGCTAGCTAACGAGCTAATCGGCGCTAGCGCTACATGTACAAATACCCTATACACTTTATCTCTGAACTTATTTTAACAACATACATTCTCTCAAAGCCTCGGCCTCATTACAAACATTTCACCACTGCAGAACAACATCACCCTACCTGAATAAGGGGAGTTATAATTTCATGAGTGATATTGTGGTGTTTTCACGGCAAGCTGTTTAAATAGAATGAGGAAAACACGGCAAAATCCCCCCTGACTATCCAGGCACAGCAAAAGCAATCACAAATCCTTCCCGCTTTGCTGTTGAAATCACCTCTACTTATAGACTCTGGTTCGCGCGCGCGAGATCAAAGGCAGTGACAAGAGGGGATTTACACCAGAAAACCTGTTTTTATTCAGTGATGACAAGATCAAGGGCAAACAACCTGACCTTTGACCCGATCGATCCCAAAACCTAATCAAATGGTCCCCAGATAATAACCAATCATCCCACCAAATTTCATGCAATTTGGTTGAATACTTTTTTACTTACGCGAATAACCCGCACACACGTTACGCCCCTGAATAAGGGGAGAAATAATCACATGAGTGATATTGTGGTGTTTTCACAGAAAGCTGATTAGCTAGCATTTACTCAAACACATTTACAATATAAACATTCACAAAACAAACAGCATTGTTACATAGATACATCAACAGATGAACCAAACAACACAACTGCATTTCACAGTAATAAGCTTCAAGCAGCGGGCTAACTAATCGGCTTAGCGCACATGTACAAATACCCTACAAAGCCTCGGTCTCTTTCACCACTGTTACATAGATACATCAACAGATGAACCAAACAACACAACTGCATTTCACAGTAATGAGCTACCATCGGCGCTACTAATCTAGCTAGCGCTACATGTACAAATACCCTATACACTTTATCTCTGAACTTATTTTAACAACATACATTCTCTCAAAGCCTCGCTCATTACAAACATTTCACCACTGCAGAACAACGTCACCCTACCTGAATAAGGAGAAATAATCACATGAGTGATATTGTGGTGTTTTTCATGGCAAGCTGTTTAAATAGAATGAGGAAAACACGCAAAATCCCCCTGACTATCCAGGCACAGCAAAAAGCAATCACAAATCCTTCCCGCTTTTTGGAAATCACCTCTACTTATAGACTCTGGTTCAGCAAGAGATCAAGGCAGTGACAAGAAACCTGTTTTATTCACCAGACCCCTGAATAAGGGGAAATAATNACATGAGTGATATTGTGGTGTTTTCACAAGCTGCTTAGCTAGCATTTACTCAAACACATTTACAATATAAACATTCACAAAACAAACAGCATTGTTACATAGATACATCAACAGATGAACCAAACAACACAACTGCATTTCACACTAATAAGCCTAGCCAACGGGCTAATCGCATGTACAAATACCTATACACTTTATCTCTGAACTTATTTTAACAACATACATTCTCTCAAAGCCTCGGTCTCATTACAAACATTTCACCACTGCAGAACAACGTCACCCTACCTGAATAAGGGGAGAAATAATCACATGAGTGATATTGTGGTGTTTTCACAGCAAGCTGCTTAGCTAGCATTTACTCAAACACATTTACAATATAAACATTCACAAAACAAACAGCATTGTTACATAGATACATCAACAGATGAACCAAACAACACAACTGCATTTCACAGTAATGAGCCTAGCCAACGGGCTAATCGGCGCTAGCTAACGAGCTAATCGGCGCTAGCGCTACATGTACAAATACCCTATACACTTTATCTCTGAACTTATTTTAACAACATACATTCTCTCAAAGCCTCGGCCTCATTACAAACATTTCACCACTGCAGAACAACGTCACCCTACCTGAATAAGGGGAGAAATAATTTCATGAGTGATATTGTGGTGTTTTCACGGCAAGCTGTTTAAATAGAATGAGGAAAACACGGCAAAATCCCCCCTGACTATCCAGGCACAGCAAAAAGCAATCCAAAATCCTTCCCGCTTTGCTGGAAATCACCTCTACTTATAGACTCTGGTTCGGCGCGAGATCAAAGACAGTGACAAGAGGGGATTTACACCAGAAAACCTGTTTTTATTCAGTGATGACAAGATCAAGGGCAAACAACCTGACCTTTGACCCGATCGATCCCAAAAACCTAATCAAATGGTCCCCAGATAATAACCAATCATCCCACCAAATTTCATGCAATTTGGTTGAATACTTTTTACTTACGCGAATAACCCGCACACACACGTACGCCCTGAATAAGGGAGAAATAATCACATGAGTGATATTGTGGTGTTTTCACAGAAAGCTGATTAGCTAGCATTTACTCAAACACATTTACAATATAAACATTCACAAAACAAACAGCATTGTTACATAGATACATCAACAGATGAACCAAACAACACAACTGCATTTCACAGTAATAAGCCTAGCCAACGGGCTAATCGGCGCTACACTTTATCTCTGAACTTATTTTAACAACATACATTCTCTCAAAGCCTCGGTCTCATTACAAACATTTCACCACTGCAGAACAACGTCACCCTGAATAAGGGGAGAAATAATCACATGAGTGATATTGTGGTGTTTTTACAATATAAACATTCACAAAAACAGCATTGTTACATAGATACATCAACAGATGAACCAAACAACACAACTGCATTTCACAGTAATGAGCCTAGCTAACGGGCTAATCGACGCTAGCTAATGAGCTAATCGGCGCTAGCGCTACATGTACAAATACCCTATACACTTTATCTCTGAACTTATTTTAACAACATACATTCTCTCAAAGCCTCGGACTCATTACAAACATTTCACCACTGCAGAACAACGCCACCCTACCTGAATAAGGGGAGAAATAATCACATGAGTGATATTGTGGTGTTTTCACGGCAAGCTGCTTAAATAGAATGAGGAAAACACGGCAAAATCCCCCCTGACTATCCAGGCACAGCAAAAAGCAATCACAAATCCTTCCCGCTTTGCTGGAAATCACCTCTACTTATAGACTCTGGTTCGGCGCGAGATCAAAGGCAGTGACAAGAGGGGATTTACACCAGAAAACCTGTTTTTATTCAGTGATGACAAGATCAAGGGCAAACAACCTGACCTTTGACCCGATCGATCCCAAAACCTAATCAAATGGTCCCCAGATAATAACCAATCATCCCACCAAATTTCATGCAATTTGGTTGAATACTTTTTTACTCTTACGCTAATAACCCAGACACACACACGTACGCCCCTGAATAAGGGAGAAATAATCACATGAGTGATATTGTGGTGTTTTCAGAAAGCTGATTAGCTAGCATTTACTCAAACACATTTACAATATAAACATTCACAAAACAAACAGCATTGTTACATAGATACATCAACAGATGAACCAAACAACACAACTGCATTTCGCAGTAATAAGCCTAGCCAACGGGCTAATCTGCGCTAGCTAACGAGCTAATCGGCGCTTAGCGCTACATGTACAAATACCCTATACACTTTATCTCTGAACTTATTTTAACAACATACATTCTCTCAAAGCCTCGGTCTCATTACAAACATTTCACCACTGCAGAACAACGTCACCCTACCTGAATAAGGGGAGAAATAATCACATGAGTGATATTGTGGTGTTTTCACGCAAGCTGCTAAATAGAATGAGAAAACACGGCAAAATCCCCCCTGACTATCCAGGCACAGCAAAAAGCAATCACAAATCCTTCCCGCTTTGCTGGAAATCACCTCTACTTATAGACTCTGGTTCGGCGCGAGATCAAAGACAGTGACAAGAGGGGATTTACACCAGAAAACCTGTTTTTATTCAGTGATGACAAGATCAAGGGCAAACAACCTGACCTTTGACCCGATCGATCCCAAAACCTAATCAAATGGTCCCCAGATAATAACCAATCATCCCACCAAATTTCATGCAATTTGGTTGAATACTTTTTTACTTACGCGAATAACCCGCACACACACGTTACGCCCCTGAATAAGGGGAGAAATAATCACATGAGTGATATTGTGGTGTTTTCACAGAAAGCTGATTAGCTAGCATTTACTCAAACACATTTACAATATAAACATTCACAAAACAAACAGCATTGTTACATAGATACATCAACAGATGAACCAAACAACACAACTGCATTTCACAGTAATAAGCCTAGCCAACGGGCTAATCGGCGCTAGCTAACGAGCTAATCGGTTATAGCGCTACATGTAGAAATTTCCTATTCACTCTATCTCTGAACTTATTCTACCAAGATACATTCTCTCAAAGCCTCGGTCTCATTACAAACATTTCACCACTGCAGAACAACGTCACCCTACCTGAATAAGGGGAAAAATTTCATGAGTGATATTGTGGTTTTCACGGCAAAGCTGCTTAAATAGAATGAGGAAAACACGGCAAAATCCCCTGACTATCCAGGCACAAAAAAGCAATCACAAATCCTTCCCGCTTGTTGGAAATCACCTCTACTTATAGACTCTGGTTCAGCGCGAGATCAAAGACAGTGACAAGAGGGGATTTACACCAGAAAACCTGTTTTTATTCAGTGATGACAAGATCAAGGGCAAACAACCTGACCTTTGACCCGATCGATCCCAAAACCTAATCAAATGGTCCCCAGATAATAACCAATCATCCCACCAAATTTCATGCAATTTGGTTGAATACTTTTACTTACGCGAATAACCACGCACACACGTTACGCCCCTGAATAAGGGAAATAATCACAGTGAGTGATATTGTGGTGTTTTCACAGAAAGCTGATTAGCTAGCATTTACTCAAACACATTTACAATATAAACATTCACAAAACAAACAGCATTGTTACATAGATACATCAACAGATGAACCAAACAACACAACTGCATTTCACAGTAATAAGCCTAGCCAACGGGCTAATCGACGCTAGCTAACGAGCTAATCGGCGCTAGCGCTACATGTACAAATACCCTATACACTTTATCTCTGAACTTATTTTAACAACATACATTCTCTCAAAGCCTCGGTCTCATTACAAACATTTCACCACTGCAGAACAACGTCACCCTACCTGAATAAGGGGAGAAATAATTTCATGAGTGATATTGTGGTGTTTTCACGGCAAGCTCTTAAATAGAATGAGGAAAACACGGCAAAATCCCCCCTGACTATCCAGGCACAGCAAAAAGCAATCACAAATCCTTCCCGCTTTGTGGAAATCACCTCTACTTATAGACTCTGGTTCAGCGAGATCAAAGACAGTGACAAGAGGATTTTACACCAGAAAACCTGTTTTTATTCAGTGATGACAAGATCAAGGGCAAACAACCTGACCTTTTGACCCGATCGATCCCAAAACCTAATCAAATGGTCCCCAGATAATAACCAATCATCCCACCAAATTTCATGCAATTTGGTTGAATTTTTTACTTACGCGAATAACCGCACACACGTTACGCCCCTGAATAAGGGGAGAAATAATCACATGAGTGATATTGTGGTGTTTTCACAGAAAGCTGATTAGCTAGCATTTACTCAAACACATTTACAATATAAACATTCACAAAACAAACAGCATTGTTACATAGATACATCAACAGATGAACCAAACAACACAACTGCATTTCACAGTAATGGGCCTAGCCAACGGGCTAATCGGCGCTAGCTAACGAGCTAATCGGCGCTAGCGCTACATGTACAAATACCCTATACACTTTATCTCTGAACTTATTTTAACAACATACATTCTCTCAAAGCCTCGGTCTCATTACAAACATTTCACCACTGCAGAACAACGTCACCCTACCTGAATAAGGGGAGAAATAATTTCATGAGTGATATTGTGGTGTTTTCACGGCAAGCTCCTTAAATAGAATGAGGAAAACACGGCAAAATCCCCCCTGACTATCCAGGCACACCAAAAAGCAATCACAAATCCTTCCCGCTTTGCTGGAAATCACCTCTACTTATAGACTCTGGTTCGGCGAGATCAAAGACAGTGACAAGAGGGGATTTACACCAGAAAACCTGTTTTTATTCAGTGATGACAAGATCAAGGGCAAACAACCTGACCTTTGACCCGATCGATCCCAAAACCTAATCAAATGGTCCCCAGATAATAACCAATCATCCCACCAAATTTCATGCAATTTGGTTGAATACTTTTTTACTTACGCGAATAACCCGCACACACGTTACGCCCCTGAATAAGGGGAGAAATAATCACATGAGTGATATTGTGGTGTTTTCACAGAAAGCTGATTAGCTAGCATTTACTCAAACACATTTACAATATAAACATTCACAAAACAAACAGCATTGTTACATAGATACATCAACAGATGAACCAAACAACACAACTGCATTTCACAGTAATAAGCCTAGCCAACGGGCTAATCAGCGCTAGCTAGCTAGCTAATCGGGCGCTAGCGCCGCTACATGTACAAATACCCTATACACTTTATCTCTGAACTTATTTTAACAACATACATTCTCTCAAAGCCTCGGTCTCATTACAAACATTTCACCACTGCAGAACAACGTCACCCTACCTGAATAAGGGGAGAAATAATTTCATGAGTGATATTGTGGTGTTTTCACGGCAAGCTCCTTAAATAGAATGAGAAGGAAAACGGCAAAAATCCCCTGACTATCCAGGCACAGCAAAAAGCAATCACAAATCCTTCCCGCTTTGCTGGAAATCACCTCTACTTATAGACTCTGGTTCGGCGCGAGATCAAAGACAGTGACAAGAGGGGATTTACACCAGAAAACCTGTTTTTATTCAGTGATGACAAGATCAAGGGCAAACAACCTGACCTTTGACCCGATCGATCCCAAAACCTAATCAAATGGTCCCCAGATAATAACCAATCATCCCACCAAATTTCATGCAATTTGGTTGAATACTTTTTTACGCTAATAACCCGCACACACACGTACGCCCTGAATAAGGGAGAAATAATCACATGAGTGATATTGTGGTGTTTTCACAGAAAGCTGATTAGCTAGCATTTACTCAAACACATTTACAATATAAACATTCACAAAACAAACAGCATTGTTACATAGATACATCAACAGATGAACCAAACAACACAACTGCATTTCACAGTAATAAGCCTAGCCAACGGGCTAATCAGCGCTAGCTAACGAGCTAATCGGTGCTAGCGCTACATGTACAAATACCCTATACACTTTATCTCTGAACTTATTTTAACAACATACATTCTCTCAAAGCCTCGGTCTCATTACAAACATTTCACCACTGCAGAACAACGTCACCCTACCTGAATAAGGGGAGAAATAATTTCATGAGTGATATTGTGGTGTTTTCACGGCAAGCTCCTTAAATAGAATGAGGAAAACACGCAAATCCCCTGACTATCCAGGCACACCAAAAAGCAATCACAAATCCTTCCGCTTTGCTGGAAATCACCTCTACTTATAGACTCTGGTTCGGCGCGAGATCAAAGACAGTGACAAGAGGGGATTTACACCAGAAAACCTGTTTTTATTCAGTGATGACAAGATCAAGGGCAAACAACCTGACCTTTGACCCGATCGATCCCAAAACCTAATCAAATGGTCCCCAGATAATAACCAATCATCCCACCAAATTTCATGCAATTTGGTTGAATTCTTTTACTTACGAATAACCCGCACACGTTCGCCCCTGAATAAGGGAGAAATAATCACATGAGTGATATTGTGGTGTTTTCACAGAAAGCTGATTAGCTAGCATTTACTCAAACACATTTACAATATAAACATTCACAAAACAAACAGCATTGTTACATAGATACATCAACAGATGAACCAAACAACACAACTGCATTTCACAGTAATAAGCCTAGCCAACGGGCTAATCAGCTTAGCTAACGAATCGGCGCTAGCGCGCTACATGTACAAATACCCTATACACTTTATCTCTGAACTTATTTTAACAACATACATTCTCTCAAAGCCTCGGTCTCATTACAA
Source organism: Liparis tanakae (assembly GCA_036178185.1). NCBI lineage: Eukaryota > Metazoa > Chordata > Actinopteri > Perciformes > Liparidae > Liparis > Liparis tanakae. The sequence continues at coordinate 27,353 of JAYMGU010000859.1, read as the reverse complement.
ACATTTCACCACTGCAGAACAACGTCACCCTACCTGAATAAGGGGAGAAATAATCACATGAGTGATATTGTGGCGTTTTCACGGCAAGCTGCCTAACTAGAATGAGGAAAACACGGCAAAATCCCCCCTGACTATCCAGGCACAGCAAAAAGCAATCCAAAATCCTTCCCGCTTTGCTGGAAATCACCTCTACTTATAGACTCTGGTTCGGCGCGAGATCAAAGACAGTGACAAGAGGGGATTTACACCAGAAAACCTGTTTTTATTCAGTGATGACAAGATCAAGGGCAAACAACCTGACCTTTGACCCGATCGATCCCAAAACCTAATCAAATGGTCCCCAGATAATAACCAATCATCCCACCAAATTTCATGCAATTTGGTTGAATACTTTTACTACCGAATAACCCCGCACACACGTTACGCCCTGAATAAGGGAGAAATAATCACATGAGTGATATTGTGGTGTTTTCACAGAAAGCTGATTAGCTAGCATTTACTCAAACACATTTACAATATAAACATTCACAAAACAAACAGCATTGTTACATAGATACATCAACAGATGAACCAAACAACACAACTGCATTTCACAGTAATAAGCAGCCAACGGGCTAATCAGCTAGCTAACGAGCTAATCGGCGCTTAGCGCTACATGTACAAATACCCTATACACTTTATCTCTGTACTTATTTTAACAACATACATTCTCTCAAAGCCTCGGTCTCATTACAAACATTTCACCACTGCAGAACAACGTCACCCTACCTGAATAAGGAGAGAAATAATTTCATGAGTGATATTGTGGTGTTTTTCACGGCAAGCTCCTTAAATAGAATGAGGAAAACACGGCAAAATCCCCTGACTATCCAGGCACAGCCAAAAAGCAATCACAAATCCTTCCGCTTTGGAAATCACCTCTACTTATAGACTCTGGTTCGGCGCGAGATCAAAGACAGTGACAAGAGGGGATTTACACCAGAAAACCTGTTTTTATTCAGTGATGACAAGATCAAGGGCAAACAACCTGACCTTTGACCCGATCGATCCCAAAACCTAATCAAATGGTCCCCAGATAATAACCAATCATCCCACCAAATTTCATGCAATTTGGTTGAATTCTTTTACTTACGAATAACCCCGCACACACGTTACGCCCCTGAATAAGGGGAGAAATAATCACATGAGTGATATTGTGGTGTTTTCACAGAAAGCTGATTAGCTAGCATTTACTCAAACACATTTACAATATAAACATTCACAAAACAAACAGCATTGTTACATAGATACATCAACAGATGAACCAAACAACACAACTGCATTTCACAGTAATAAGCCTAGCCAACGGGCTAATCAGCGCTTAGCTAACGAGCTAATCGGCTAGCGCTACATGTACAAATACCCTATACACTTTATCTCTGAACTTATTTTAACAACATACATTCTCTCAAAGCCTCGGTCTCATTACAAACATTTCACCACTGCAGAACAACGTCACCCTACCTGAATAAGGGGAGAAATAATTTCATGAGTGATATTGTGGTGTTTTCACGGCAAGCTCCTTAAATAGAATGAGGAAAACACGGCAAAATCCCCCCTGACTATCCAGGCACCAAAAGCAATCACAAATCCTTCCCGCTTTGCTGGAAATCACCTCTACTTATAGACTCTGGTTCGGCGCGAGATCAAAGACAGTGACAAGAGGGGATTTACACCAGAAAACCTGTTTTTATTCAGTGATGACAAGATCAAGGGCAAACAACCTGACCTTTGACCCGATCGATCCCAAAACCTAATCAAATGGTCCCCAGATAATAACCAATCATCCCACCAAATTTCATGCAATTTGGTTGAATACTTTTTTACTTACGCGAATAACCCGCACACACACGTTACGCCCCTGAATAAGGGGAGAAATAATCACATGAGTGATATTGTGGTGTTTTCACAGAAAGCTGATTAGCTAGCATTTACTCAAACACATTTACAATATAAACATTCACAAAACAAACAGCATTGTTACATAGATACATCAACAGATGAACCAAACAACACAACTGCATTTCACAGTAATAAGCCTAACGGGCTAAAAGCGCTAGCTAACGAGCTAATCGGCGCTAGCGCTACATGTACAAATACCCTATACACTTTATCTCTGAACTTATTTTAACAACATACATTCTGTCAAAGCCTCGGTCTCATTACAAACATTTCACCACTGCAGAACAACGTCACCCTACCTGAATAAGGGAAATAATTTCATGAGTGATATTGTGTGTTTTTCACGGCAAGCTCTAAATAGAATGAGGAAAACACGCAAAATCCCCCTGACTATCCAGGCACACCAAAAGCAATCACAAATCCTTCCCGCTTTGGAAATCACCTCTACTTATAGACTCTGGTTCAGGCGAGATCAAAGACAGTGACAAGAGGATTTACACCAGAAAACCTGTTTTTATTCAGTGATGACAAGATCAAGGGCAAACAACCTGACCTTTGACCCGATCGATCCCAAAACCTAATCAAATGGTCCCCAGATAATAACCAATCATCCCACCAAATTTCATGCAATTTGGTTGAATACTTTTTACTTACGCGAATAACCCGCACGTTACACACGCCCCTGAATAAGGGAGAAATAATCACATGAGTGATATTGTGGTGTTTTCACAGAAAGCTGATTAGCTAGCATTCACTCAAACACATTTACAATATAAACATTCACAAAACAAACAGCATTGTTACATAGATACATCAACAGATGAACCAAACAACACAATTGCTTTACACAGTAATAAGCCGAGCCAGCGGGCTAATCGACGCTAGCTAACGAGTTAATCGGCGCTAAGCGCTACATGTACAAATACCCTATACACTTTATCTCTGAACTTATTTTAACAACATACATTCTCTCAAAGCCTCGGTCTCATTACAAACATTTCACCACTGCAGAACAACGTCACCCTACCTGAATAAGGAGAAATAATTTCATGAGTGATATTGTGGTTTTTCACAGCAAGCTCCTTAAATAGAATGAGGAAAACACGGCAAAATCCCCCCTGACTATCCAGGCACAGCAAAAAGCAATCCAAAATCCTTCCCGCTTTGCTGGAAATCACCTCTACTTATAGACTCTGGTTCGGCGCGAGATCAAAGACAGTGACAAGAGGGGATTTACACCAGAAAACCTGTTTTTATTCAGTGATGACAAGATCAAGGGCAAACAACCTGACCTTTGACCCGATCGATCCCAAAACCTAATCAAATGGTCCCCAGATAATAACCAATCATCCCACCAAATTTCATGCAATTTGGTTGAATACTTTTTTACTTACGCGAATAACCCGCACACACACGTTACGCCCCTGAATAAGGGGAGAAATAATCACATGAGTGATATTGTGGTGTTTTCACAGAAAGCTGATTAGCTAGCATTTACTCAAACACATTTACAATATAAACATTCACAAAACAAACAGCATTGTTACATAGATACATCAACAGATGAACCAAACAACACAACTGCATTTCACAGTAATGAGCCTAGCCAACGGGCTAATCGACGCTAGCTAACGAGCTAATCGGCGCTAGCGCTACATGTACAAATACCCTATACACTTTATCTCTGAACTTATTTTAACAACATACATTCTCTCAAAGCCTCGGTCTCATTACAAACATTTCACCACTGCAGAACAACGTCACCCTACCTGAATAAGGGAGAAATAATCACATTCATGAGTGATATTGTGGTGTTTTTTCGGCAAGCTCTTAAATAGAATGAGGAAAACACGGCAAAATCCCCCTGACTATCCAGGCACACCAAAAGCAATCACAAATCCTTCCGCTTTGCTGGAAATCACCTCTACTTATAGACTCTGGTTCGGCGAGATCAAAGACAGTGACAAGAGGATTTACACCAGAAAACCTGTTTTTATTCAGTGATGACAAGATCAAGGGCAAACAACCTGACCTTTGACCCGACCGATCGATCCCAAAACCTAATCAAATGGTCCCCAGATAATAACCAATCATCCCACCAAATTTCATGCAATTTGGTTGAATACTTTACTTTACGCGAATAACCCGCACACACACGTTACGCCCCTGAATAAGGGGAGAAATAATCACATGAGTGATATTGTGGTGTTTTCACAGAAAGCTGATTAGCTAGCATTTACTCAAACACATTTACAATATAAACATTCACAAAACAAACAGCATTGTTACATAGATACATCAACAGATGAACCAAACAACACAACTGCATTTCACAGTAATAAGCCTAGCCAACGGGCTAATCGGCGCTAGCTAACGAGCTAATCGGCGCTAGCGCTACATGTACAAATACCCTATACACTTTATCTCTGAACTTATTTTAACAACATACATTCTCTCAAAGCCTCGGTCTCATTACAAACATTTCACCACTGCAGAACAACGTCACCCTACCTGAATAAGGGGAGAAATAATTTCATGAGTGATATGGTGTGGTGTTTTCACGGCAAGCTCCTTAAATAGAATGAGAAAAACACGGCAAAATGCCCCCTGACTATCCAGGCACAGCAAAAAGCAATCACAAATCCTTCCCGCTTTGCTGGAAATCACCTCTACTTATAGACTCTGGTTCAGCGCGAGATCAAAGGCAGTGACAAGAGGGGATTTACACCAGAAAACCTGTTTTTATTCAGTGATGACAAGATCAAGGGCAAACAACCTGACCTTTGACCCGATCGATCCCAAAACCTAATCAAATGGTCCCCAGATAATAACCAATCATCCCACCAAATTTCATGCAATTTGGTTGAATACTTTTTTACTTACGCGAATAACCCGCACACACACGTTACGCCCCTGAATAAGGGGAGAAATAATCACATGAGTGATATTGTGGTGTTTTCACAGAAAGCTGATTAGCTAGCATTTACTCAAACACATTTACAATATAAACATTCACAAAACAAACAGCATTGTTACATAGATACATCAACAGATGAACCAAACAACACAACTGCATTTCACAGTAATAAGCCTAGCCAACGGGCTAATCGGCGCTAGCTAACGAGCTAATCGGCGCTAGCGCTACATGTAAAAATACCCTATACACTTTATCTCTGAACTTATTTTAACAACATACATTCTCAAAGCCTCGGTCTCATTACAAACATTTCACCACTGCAGAACAACGTCACCCTACCTGAATAAGGGGAGAAATAATTTCATGAGTGATATTGTGGTGTTTTCACGGCAAGCTCCTTAAATAGAATGAGGAAAACACGGCAAAATCCCCCCTGACTATCCAGGCACAGCAAAAAGCAATCACAAATCCTTCCGCTTTGCTGGAAATCACCTCTACTTATAGACTCTGGTTCAGCGTGAGATCAAAGGCAGTGACAAGAGGGGATTTACACCAGAAAACCTGTTTTTATTCAGTGATGACAAGATCAAGGGCAAACAACCTGACCTTTGACCCGATCGATCCCAAAACCTAATCAAATGGTCCCCAGATAATAACCAATCATCCCACCAAATTTCATGCAATTTGGTTGAATACTTTTTACTTACGCGAATAATAACCCGCACACACACGTTCGCCCCTGAATAAGGGGAGAAATAATCACATGAGTGATATTGTGGTGTTTTCACAGAAAGCTGATTAGCTAGCATTTACTCAAACACATTTACAATATAAACATTCACAAAACAAACAGCATTGTTACATAGATACATCAACAGATGAACCAAACAACACAACTGCATTTCACAGTAATAAGCCTAGCTAACGGGCTAATCGCTAAACGAGCTAATCGGGCGCTAGCGCCATGTACAAATACCCTATACACTTTATCTCTGAACTTATTTTAACAACATACATTCTCTCAAAGCCTCGGTCTCATTACAAACATTTCACCACTGCAGAACAACGTCACCCTACCTGAATAAGGGGAGAAATAATTTCATGAGTGATATTGTGGTGTTTTCACGCAAGCCCTAATAGAATGAGGAAAACACGGCAAAATCCCCTGACTATCCAGGCGCAACACCAAAAATCACAAATCCCCGCTTTGCTGGAAATCACCTCTACTTATAGACTCTGGTTCGGCGCGAGATCAAAGACAGTGACAAGAGGGGTTTTACACCAGAAAACCTGTTTTTATTCAGTGATGACAAGATCAAGGGCAAACAACCTGACCTTTGACCCGATCGATCCCAAAACCTAATCAAATGGTCCCCAGATAATAAGCAATCATCCCACCAAATTTCATGCAATTTGGTTGAATACTTTTGTACTTACGCGAATAACCCGCACACACACGTTACGCCCCTGAATAAGGGGAGAAATAACCACGAGTGATATTGTGATGTTTTCACAGAAAGCTGATTAGCTAGCATTTACTCAAACACATTTACAATATAAACATTCACAAAACAAACAGCATTGTTACATAGATACATCAACAGATGAACCAAACAACACAACTGCATTTAACAGTAATAAGCCTAGCCAACGGGCTAATCGGCAATAGCGCTACATGTACAAATACCCTATACACTTTATCTTTGAACTTATTCTAAAAAAAACATACATTCTCTCAAAGCCTCGCAAACATTTCACCACTGCAGAACAACGTCACCCTACCTGAATAAGGGAGAAATACGGCAAGCTCTTAAATAGAATGAGAAAACACGGCAAAATCCCCTGACTATCCAGGCACACCAAAAAGCAATCACAAATCCTTCCCTTTGCTGAAATCACCTCTACTTATAGACTCTGGTTCAGCGAGATCAAAGGCAGTGACAAGAGGGATTACACCAGAAAACCTGTTTTATTCAGTGATGACAAGATCAAGGGCAACAACTGACCTTTTGACCCGATCGATCCCAAAACCTAATCAAATGGTCCCCAGATAATAACCATCATCCCACCAAATTTCATGCAATTTGGTTGAATACTTTTTACTTACGCGAATAACCCGCCCCGAATGAATAAGGGAGAAATAATCACATGAGTGATATTGTGGTGTTTTCACAGAAAGCTGATTAGCTAGCATTTACTCAAACACATTTACAATATAAACATTCACAAAACAAACAGCATTGTTACATAGATACATCAACAGATGAACCAAACAACACAACTGCATTTCACAGTAATAAGCCTAGCCAACGGGCTAATCGGCGCTAGCGCTACATGTACAAATACCCTATACACTTTATCTCTGAACTTATTTTAACAACATACATTCTCTCAAAGCCTCGGTCTCATTACAAACATTTCACCACTGCAGAACAACGTCACCCTACCTGAATAAGGGGAGAAATAATCACATGAGTGATATTGTGGCGTTTTCACGGCAAGCTGCCTAACTAGAATGAGGAAAACACGGCAAAATCCCCCCTGACTATCCAGGCACAGCAAAAAGCAATCCAAAATCCTTCCCGCTTTGCTGGAAATCACCTCTACTTATAGACTCTGGTTCGGCGCGAGATCAAAGACAGTGACAAGAGGGGATTTACACCAGAAAACCTGTTTTTATTCAGTGATGACAAGATCAAAAGCAAACAGCTGACCTTTGACCCGATCGATCCCAAAACCTAATCAAATGGTCCCCAGATAATAACCAATCATCCCACCAAATTTCATGCGATTTGGTTGAATACTTTTTTACTTACTAATAACCCGCACGTTACGCCCCTGAATAAGGGGAAAAATCACATGATGATATTGTGGTGTTTTCACAGAAAGCTGATTAGCTAGCATTTACTCAAACACATTTACAATATAAACATTCACAAAACAAACAGCATTGTTACATAGATACATCAACAGATGAACCAAACAACACAACTGCATTTCACAGTAATAAGCCTAGCCAGCTAACGGGCTAATCGACGCGCTAGCTAACGAGCTAATCGGCGCTAGCGCTACATGTACAAATACCCTATACACTTTATCTCTGAACTTATTTTAACAACATACATTCTCTCAAAGCCTCGGTCTCATTACAAACATTTCACCACTGCAGAACAACGTCACCCTACCTGAATAAGGGGAGAAATAATTTCATGAGTGATATTGTGGTGTTTTCACGGCAAGCTCCTTAACTAGAATGAGGAAAACACGGCAAAATCCCCCTGACTATCCAGGCACACCAAAAAGCAATCACAAATCCTTCCGCTTGCTGGAAATCACCTCTACTTATAGACTCTGGTTCAGCGAGATCAAAGGCAGTGACAAGAGGATTTACACCAGAAAACCTGTTTTTATTCAGTGATGACAAGATCAAGGGCAAACAACAACCTGACCTTGACCCGATCGATCCCAAAACCTAAACAAATGGTCCCCAGATAATAACCAATCATCCCACCAAATTTCATGCAATTTGGTTGAATACTTTTTTACTTACGCGAATAACCCGCACACACACGTTACGCCCCTGAATAAGGGGAGAAATAATCACATGAGTGATATTGTGGTGTTTTCACAGAAAGCTGATTAGCTAGCATTTACTCAAACACATTTACAATATAAACATTCACAAAACAAACAGCATTGTTACATAGATACATCAACAGATGAACCAAACAACACAACTGCATTTCACAGTAATAAGCCTAGCCAACGGGCTAATCGACGCTAGCTAACGAGCTAATCGGCGCTAGCGCTACATGTACAAATACCCTATACACTTTATCTCTGAACTTATTTTAACAACATACATTCTCTCAAAGCCTCGGTCTCATTACAAACATTTCACCACTGCAGAACAACGTCACCCTACCTGAATAAGGGGAGAAATAATCACATGATTGATATTGTGGCGTTTTCACGGCAAGCTGCCTAACTAGAATGAGGAAAACACGGCAAAATCCCCCCTGACTATCCAGGCACAGCAAAAAGCAATCCAAAATCCTTCCCGCTTTGCTGGAAATCACCTCTACTTATAGACTCTGGTTCGGCGCGAGATCAAAGACAGTGACAAGAGGGGATTTACACCAAAAAACCTGTTTTTATTCAGTGATGACAAGATCAAGGGCAAACAACCTGACCTTTGACCCGATCGATCCCAAAACCTAATCAAATGGTCCCCAGATAATAACCAATCATCCCACCAAATTTCATGCAATTTGGTTGAATACTTTTTTACTTACGCGAATAACCCGCACACACACGTTACGCCCCTGAATAAGGGGAGAAATAATCACATGAGTGATATTGTGGTGTTTTCACAGAAAGCTGATTAGCTAGCATTTACTCAAACACATTTACAATATAAACATTCACAAAACAAACAGCATTGTTACATAGATACATCAACAGATGAACCAAACAACACAACTGCATTTCACAGTAATAAGCCTAGCCAACGGGCTAATCGGCGCTAGCTAACGAGCTAATCGGCGCTAGCGCTACATGTACAAATACCCTATACACTTTATCTCTGAACTTATTTTAACAACATACATTCTCTCAAAGCCTCGGTCTCATTACAAACATTTCACCACTGCAGAACAACGTCACCCTACCTGAATAAGGGGAGAAATAATCACATGAGTGATATTGTGGTGTTTTCACGGCAAGCTGCCTAACTATAGAATGAGGAAAACACGGCAAAATCCCCTGACTATCCAGGCACAACCAAAAAGCAATCACAAATCCTTCCGCTTTTGGGAAATCACCTCTACTTATAGACTCTGGTTCAGCGCGAGATCAAAGGCAGTGACAAGAGGGGATTTACACCAGAAAACCTGTTTTTATTCAGTGATGACAAGATCAAGGGCAAACAACCTGACCTTTGATCCGATCGATCCCAAAACCTAATCAAATGGTCCCCAGATAATAACCAATCATCCCACCAAATTTCATGCAATTTGGTTGAATACTTTTTTACTTACGAATAACCCGCACACACACGTTACGCCCCTGAATAAGGGGAGAAATAATCACATGAGTGATATTGTGGTGTTTTCACAGAAAGCTGATTAGCTAGCATTTACTCAAACACATTTACAATATAAACATTCACAAAACAAACAGCATTGTTACATAGATACATCAACAGATGAACCAAACAACACAACTGCATTTCACAGTAATAAGCCTAGCCAACGGGCTAATCGGCGCTAGCTAACGAGCTAATCGGCGCTAGCGCTACATGTACAAATACCCTATACACTTTATCTCTGAACTTATTTTAACAACATACATTCTCTCAAAGCCTCGGTCTCATTACAAACATTTCACCACTGCAGAACAACGTCACCCTACCTGAATAAGGAGAAATAATTTCATGAGTGATATTGTGGGTTTTTCCACGGCAAGCTCCTTAACTAGAATGAGGAAAACACGGCAAAATCCCCCTGACTATCCAGGCACACCAAAAGCAATCACAAATCCTCCCGCTTTTGGAAATCACCTCTACTTATAGACTCTGGTTCGCGCGAGATCAAAGACAGCAGTGACAAGAGGATTTACACCAGAAAACCTGTTTTTATTCAGTGATGACAAGATCAAGGGCAAACAACCTGACCTTTGACCCGATCGATCCCAAAACCTAATCAAATGGTCCCCAGATAATAACCAAATCATCCCACCAAATTTCATGCAATTTGGTTGAATACTTTTACTTACGCGAATAACCCGCACACACACGTTCTACGCCCTGAATAAGGGAGAAAATAATCACATGAGTGATATTGTGGTTTTTCACAGAAAGCTGATTAGCTAGCATTTACTCAAACACATTTACAATATAAACATTCACAAAACAAACAGCATTGTTACATAGATACATCAACAGATGTTCCAAACTACACAACTGCATTTCACAGTATTAAGCCTAGCCAACGGGGTAATCGCGCTAGCTAACGAGCTAATCGGCTAGCGCTACATGTACAAATACCCTATACACTTTATCTCTGAACTTATTTTAACAACATACATTCTCTCAAAGCCTCGGTCTCATTACAAACATTTCACCACTGCAGAACAACGTCACCCTACCTGAATAAGGAGAAATAATCACATGAGTGATATTGTGCGTTTTTTCGGCAAGCTGCCTAACTAGAATGAGGAAAACGGCAAAATCCCCCCTGCCTATCCACGCCCAGCCAACAGCTATCACAAATCCCTCCCCCTCGGTTGGACATCCCCCCTACTTATAGACTCTGGTTCAGCGAGATCAAAGACAGTGACAAGAGGATTTACACCAGAAAACCTGTTTTTATTCAGTGATGACAAGATCAAGGGCAAACAACCTGACCTTTGACCGATCGATCCCAAAACCTAATCAAATGGTCCCCAGATAATAACCAATCATCCCACCAAATTTCATGCAATTTGGTTGAATACTTTTACTTACCGCTAATAACCCGCACACACACGTTACGCCCTGAATAAGGGAGAAATAATCACATGAGTGATATTGTGGTGTTTTCACAGAAAGCTGATTAGCTAGCATTTACTCAAACACATTTACAATATAAACATTCACAAAACAAACAGCATTGTTACATAGATACATCAACAGATGAACCAAACAACACAACTGCATTTCACAGTAATGAAGCCTAGCCAGCTAATCGGCGCTAGCTAACGAGCTAATCGGCGCTAGCGCTACATGTACAAATACCCTATACACTTTATCTCTGAACTTATTTTAACAACATACATTCTCTCAAAGCCTCGGTCTCATTACAAACATTTCACCACTGCAGAACAACGTCACCCTACCTGAATAAGGGGAGAAATAATCACATGAGTGATATTGTGGTGTTTTCACGGCAAGCTGCCTAACTAGAATGAGGAAAACACGGCAAAATCCCCCCTGACTATCCAGGCGCAGCCAAAAGCAATCACAAATCCTTCCCGCTTTGCTGGAAATCACCTCTACTTATAGACTCTGGTTCAGCGCGAGATCAAAGGCAGTCACAAGAGGGGATTTACACCAGAAAACCTGTTTTTATTCAGTGATGACAAGATCAAGGGCAAACAACCTGACCTTTGACCCGATCGATCCCAAAACCTAATCAAATGGTCCCCAGATAATAAGCAATCATCCCACCAAATTTCATGCAATTTGGTTGAATACTTTTGTACTTACGCGATAACCCCGCACACACACGTTACCCCCTGAATAAGGGAGAAATAATCACATGAGTGATATTGTGGTGTTTTCACAGAAAGCTGATTAGCTAGCATTTACTCAAACACATTTACAATATAAACATTCACAAAACAAACAGCATTGTTACATAGATACATCAACAGATGAACCAAACAACACAACTGCATTTCACAGTAATGAGCCTAGCCAACGGGCTAATCGACGCTAGCTAACGAGCTAATCGCGCGAGCGCTACATGTACAAATACCCTATACACTTTATCTCTGAACTTATTTTAACAACATACATTCTCTCGTAGCCGCGGACTCATTACAAACATGTCACCACTGCAGAACAACGTCACCCTACCTGAATAAGGGGAGAAATAATCACATGAGTGATATTGTGGCGTTTTCACGGCAAGCTGCCTAACTAGAATGAGGAAAACACGGCAAAATCCCCCCTGACTATCCAGGCACAGCAAAAAGCAATCCCAAATCCTTCCCCCTTTGCTGGAAATCACCTCTCCTTATAGACTCTGGTTCAGCGAGATCAAAGGCAGTGACAAGAGGATTTACACCAGAAAACCTGTTTTTATTCAGTGATGACAAGATCAAGGGCAAACAACCTGACCTTTGACGATCGATCCCAAAACCTAATCAAATGGTCCCCAGATAATAACCAATCATCCCACCAAATTTCATGCAATTTGGTTGAATACTTTTACTTACGGAATAACCCGCACACACGTTCGCGCCCTGAATAAGGGGAGAAATAATCACATGAGTGATATTGTGGTGTTTTCACAGAAAGCTGATTAGCTAGCATTTACTCAAACACATTTACAATATAAACATTCACAAAACAAACAGCATTGTTACATAGATACATCAACAGATGAACCAAACAACACAACTGCATTTCACAGTAATAAGCCTAGCCAACGGGCTAATCGGCAATAGCGCTACATGTACAAATACCCTATACACTTTATCTCTGAACTTATTTTAACAACATACATTCTCTCAAAGCCTCGGTCTCATTACAAACATTTCACCACTGCAGAACAACGTCACCCTACCTGAATAAGGGGAGAAATAATCACATGAGTGATATTGTGGCGTTTTCACGGCAAGCTGCCTAACTAGAATGAGGAAAACACGGCAAAATCCCCCCTGACTATCCAGGCGCAACCAAAAGCAATCACAAATCCCTGCCGCTTGGTTGGAAATCACCTCTACTTATAGACTCTGGTTCAGCGCGAGATCAAAGGCAGTGACAAGAGGGGATTTACACCAGAAAACCTGTTTTTATTCAGTGATGACAAGATCAAGGGCAAACAACCTGACCTTTGACCCGATCGATCCCAAAACCTAATCAAATGGTCCCCAGATAATAACCAATCATCCCACCAAATTTCATGCAATTTGGTTGAATACTTTTTTACTTACGCGAATAACCCGCACACACACGTTACGCCCCTGAATAAGGGGAGAAATAATCACATGAGTGATATTGTGGTGTTTTCACAGAAAGCTGATTAGCTAGCATTTACTCAAACACATTTACAATATAAACATTCACAAAACAAACAGCATTGTTACATAGATACATCAACAGATGAACCAAACAACACAACTGCATTTCACAGTAATGAGCCTAGCCAACGGGCTAATCGGCGCTAGCTAACGAGCTAATCGGCGCTAGCGCTACATGTACAAATACCCTATACACTTTATCTCTGAACTTATTTTAACAACATACATTCTCTCAAAGCCTCGGTCTCATTACAAACATTTCACCACTGCAGAACAACGTCACCCTACCTGAATAAGGGGAGAAATAATCACATGAGTGATATTGTGGTGTTTTCACAGCAAGCTCCTTAAATAGAATGAGGAAAACACGGCAAAATCAAAATCCCCTGACTATCCAGGCACACCAAAAAAGCAATCACAAATCCTTCCGCTTTGGAAATCACCTCTACTTATAGACTCTGGTTCAGCCGAGATCAAAGGCAGTGACAAGAGCGGATTTACACCACAAAACCTGTTTTTATTCAGTGATGACAAGACCAAGGGCAAACAACCTGACCCTTGCCCCCATCGATCCCTCACCCTAATTAAATCGTCCCCAGATCATAACCCACCATCCCCCCAAATTTCATGCCATTTGGTTCAATACTTTTTACTTACGAATAACCGCGCACACACACGTTACGCCCTGAAAGGGGAGAAATAATCACATGAGTGATATTGTGGTGTTTTCACAGAAAGCTGATTAGCTAGCATTTACTCAAACACATTTACAATATAAACATTCACAAAACAAACAGCATTGTTACATAGATACATCAACAGATGAACCAAACAACACAACTGCATTTCACAGTAATAAGCCTAGCCAACGGGCTAATCGAGCTAGCTAACCAGCTAATCGCCGCTAGCGCCACATGTACAAATACCCTATACACTTTATCTCTGAACTTATTTTAACAACATACATTCTCTCAAAGCCTCGGTCTCATTACAAACATTTCACCACTGCAGAACAACGTCACCCTCCCTGAATAAGGGAGAAATAATTTCATGAGTGATATTGTGGTGTTTTTCACGGCAAGCTCCTAACTAGAATGAGGAAAACACGGCAAAATCCCCTGACTATCCAGGCAACCAAAAGCAATCACAAATCCTCCGCTTTGCTGGAAATCACCTCTACTTATAGACTCTGGTTCAGCGAGATCAAAGGCAGTGACAAGAGGGGATTTACACCAGAAAACCTGTTTTTATTCAGTGATGACAAGATCAAGGGCAAACAACCTGACCTTTGACCCGATCGATCCCAAAACCTAATCAAATGGTCCCCAGATAATAACCAATCATCCCACCAAATTTCATGCAATTTGGTTGAATACTTTTTTACTTACCCGAATAACCCGCACACACATGTTACGCCCCTGAATAAGGGGAGAAATAATCACATGAGTGATATTGTGGTGTTTTCACAGAAAGCTGATTAGCTAGCATTTACTCAAACACATTTACAATATAAACATTCACAAAACAAACAGCATTGTTACATAGATACATCAACAGATGAACCAAACAACACAACTGCATTTCACAGTAATAAGCCTAGCCAACGGGCTAATCGGCGCTAGCTAACGAGCTAATCGGCGCTAGCGCTACATGTACAAATACCCTATACACTTTATCTCTGAACTTATTTTAACAACATACATTCTCTCAAAGCCTCGGTCTCATTACAAACATTTCACCACTGCAGAACAACGTCACCCTACCTGAATAAGGGGAGAAATAATCAAATGAGTGATATTGTGGCGTTTTCACGGCAAGCTGCCTAACTAGAATGAGGAAAACGGCAAAATCCCCTGACTATCCAGGCACACCAAAAGCAATCAAAAATCCTTCCCGCTTTGGAAATCACCTCTACTTATAGACTCTGGTTCGCGAGATCAAAGGCAGTGACAAGAGGCGATTTACACCAGAAAACCTGTTTTTATTCAGTGATGACAAGATCAAGGGCAAACAACCTGACCTTTGACCCGATCGATCCCAAAACCTAATCAAATGGTCCCCAGATAATAACCAATCATCCCACCAAATTTCATGCAATTTGGTTGAATACTTTTTTACTTACGAATAACCCGCACACACGTTCGCCCCCTGAATAAGGGGAGAAATAATCACATGAGTGATATTGTGGTGTTTTCACAGAAAGCTGATTAGCTAGCATTTACTCAAACACATTTACAATATAAACATTCACAAAACAAACAGCATTGTTACATAGATACATCAACAGATGAACCAAACAACACAACTGCATTTCACAGTAATGAAGCCTAACGGGCTAATCGACGCGCTAGCTAACGAGCTAATCGGCGCTAGCGCTACATGTACAAATACCCTATACACTTTATCTCTGAACTTATTTTAACAACATACATTCTCTCAAAGCCTCGGTCTCATTACAAACATTTCACCACTGCAGAACAACGTCACCCTACCTGAATAAGGGAGAAATAATTTCATGAGTGATATTGTGGTGTTTTCACGGCAAGCTCCTTAAATAGAATGAGAAAAACACGGCAAAATCAAAATCCTGACCTGATCCATCCAGGCACACCAAAAAGCAATCACAAATCCTTCCCGCTTTGGAAATCACCTCTACTTATAGACTCTGGTTCAGCGAGATCAAAGGACAGTGACAAGAGGGATTTACACCAGAAAACCTGTTTTTATTCAGTGATGACAAGATCAAGGGCAAAACAACCTGACCTTTGACCCGATCGATCCCAAAACCTAATCAAATGGTCCCCAGATAATAACCAATCATCCCACCAAATTTCATGCAATTTGGTTGAATACTTTTACTTACGCGAATAACCCGCACACGTTACGCCCTGAATAAGGGGAAATAATCACATGAGTGATATTGTGGTGTTTTCACAGAAAGCTGATTAGCTAGCATTTACTCAAACACATTTACAATATAAACATTCACAAAACAAACAGCATTGTTACATAGATACATCAACAGATGAACCAAACAACACAACTGCATTTCACAGTAATAAGCCTAGCCAACGGGCTAATCAGCGCTAGCTAACGAGCTAATCGGTGCTAGCGCTACATGTAGTACAAATACCCTATACACTTTATCTCTGAACTTATTTTAACAACATACATTCTCTCAAAGCCTCGGTCTCATTACAAACATTTCACCACTGCAGAACAACGTCACCCTACCTGAATAAGGGAAGAAATAATCACATGAGTGATATTGTGGGTTTTTCACGGGCAAGCTCCTAATAGAATGAGGAAAACACGGCAAAATCCCCCCTGACTATCCAGGCACAGCAAAAAGCAATCACAAATCCTTCCCGCTTTGCTGGAAATCACCTTTACTTATAGACTCTGGTTCGGTTCGAGATCAAAGACAGTGACAAGAGGGGATTTACACCAGAAAACCTGTTTTTATTCAGTGATGACAAGATCAAGGGCAAACAACCTGACCTTTGACCCGATCGATCCCAAAACCTAATCAAATGGTCCCCAGATAATAACCAATCATCCCACCAAATTTCATGCAATTTGGTTGAATACTTTTTTACTTACGCGAATAACCCGCACACACGTTACGCCCCTGAATAAGGGGAGAAATAATCACATGAGTGATATTGTGGTGTTTTTCAGAAAGCTGATTAGCTAGCATTTACTCAAACACATTTACAATATAAACATTCACAAAACAAACAGCATTGTTACATAGATACATCAACAGATGAACCAAACAACACAACTGCATTTCACAGTAATAAGCCTAGCCAACGGGCTAATCGGCGCTAGCTAACGAGCTAATCGGCGCTAGCGCTACATGTACAAATACCCTATACACTTTATCTCTGAACTTATTTTAACAACATACATTCTCTCAAAGCCTCGGTCTCATTACAAACATTTCACCACTGCAGAACAACGTCACCCTACCTGAATAAGGGGAGAAATAATTTCATGAGTGATATTGTGGTGTTTTCACGGCAAGCTGCTTAAATAGAATGAGGAAAACACGGCAAAATCCCCCCTGACTATCCAGGCACACCAAAAAGCAATCACAAATCCTTCCGCTTTGCTGGAAATCACCTCTACTTATAGACTCTGGTTCAGCGCGAGATCAAAGGCAGTGACAAGAGGGGATTTACACCAGAAAACCTGTTTTTATTCAGTGATGACAAGATCAAGGGCAAACAACCTGACCTTTGACCCGATCGATCCCAAAACCTAATCAAATGGTCCCCAGATAATAACCAATCATCCCACCAAATTTCATGCAATTTGGTTGAATACTTTTTTACTTACGCAAATAACCCGCACACACGTTACGCCCCTGAATAAGGGGAGAAATAATCACATGAGTGATATTGTGGTGTTTTCACAGAAAGCTGATTAGCTAGCATTTACTCAAACACATTTACAATATAAACATTCACAAAACAAACAGCATTGTTACATAGATACATCAACAGATGAACCAAACAACACAACTGCATTTCACAGTAATATGAGCCTAGCTAACGGGCTAATCGACGCTAGCTAACGAGCTAATCGGCTAGCCCCACATGTACAAATACCCTATACACTTTATCTCTGAACTTATTTTAACAACATACATTCTCTCAAAGCCTCGGTCTCATTACAAACATTTCACCACTGCAGAACAACGTCACCCTACCTGAATAAGGGGAGAAATAATTTCATGAGTGATATTGTGGTGTTTTCACGGCAAGCTCCTTAAATAGAATGAGGAAAACACGGCAAAATCCCCCCTGACTATCCAGGCACACCAAAAAGCAATCACAAATCCTTCCCGCTTTGCTGGAAATCACCTCTACTTATAGACTCTGGTTCGGCGCGAGATCAAAGACAGTGACAAGAGGGGATTTACACCAGAAAACCTGTTTTTATTCAGTGATGACAAGATCAAGGGCAAACAACCTGACCTTTGACCCGATCGATCCCAAAACCTAATCAAATGGTCCCCAGATAATAACCAATCATCCCACCAAATTTCATGCAATTTGGTTGAATACTTTTTTACTTACGCGAATAACCCCGCACACGTTCGCCCCTGAATAAGGGGAAAATAATCACATGAGTGATATTGTGGGTGTTTTCACAGAAAGCTGATTAGCTAGCATTTACTCAAACACATTTACAATATAAACATTCACAAAACAAACAGCATTGTTACATAGATACATCAACAGATGAACCAAACAACACAACTGCATTTCACAGTAATAAGCCTAGCCAACGGGCTAATCAGCTAGCTAACGAGCTAATCGGCGCTAGCGCTACATGTACAAATACCCTATACACTTTATCTCTGAACTTATTTTAACAACATACATTCTCTCAAAGCCTCGGTCTCATTACAAACATTTCACCACTGCAGAACAACGTCACCCTACCTGAATAAGGGAGAAATAATTGATATTGTGGGCAAGCTGCCTAACTAGAATGAGAAAACACGGCCCCTGACTATCCAGGCAGCAAGGAAATCACCTCTACTTATAGACTCTGGTTCGCGAGATCAAAGACAGTGACATTTACACCAGAAAACCTGTTTTTATTCAGTGATGACAAGATCACAACCTGACCTTTGACCTGATTAGCTTAGCATTTACTCAAACACATTTACAATATAAACATTCACAAAACAAACAGCATTGTTACATAGATACATCAACAGATGAACCAAACAACACAACTGCATTTCACAGTAATAAGCCTAGCCAACGGGCTAATCAGCGCTAGCTAACGAGCTAATCGGCGCTAGCGCTACATGTACAAATACCCTATACACTTTATCTCTGAACTTATTTTAACAACATACATTCTCTCAAAGCCTCGGTCTCATTACAAACATTTCACCACTGCAGAACAACGTCACCCTACCTGAATAAGGGGAGAAATAATTTCATGAGTGATATTGTGGTGTTTTCACGGCAAGCTCCTTAAATAGAATGAGAAAAACACAAAAAATCCCCCCTGACTATCCAGGCACACCAAAAAGCAATCACAAATCCTTCCCGCTTTGCTGGAAATCACCTCTACTTATAGACTCTGGTTCAGCGCGAGATCAAAGGCAGTGACAAGAGGGGATTTACACCAGAAAACCTGTTTTTATTCAGTGATGACAAGATCAAGGGCAAACAACCTGACCTTTGACCCGATCGATCCCAAAACCTAAACAAATGGTCCCCAGATAATAACCAATCATCCCACCAAATTTCATGCGATTTGGTTGAATACTTTTTTACTTACGCGAATAACCCGCACACACGTTACGCACCTGAATAAGGGGAGAAATAATCACATGAGTGATATTGTGGTGTTTTCACAGAAAGCTGATTAGCTAGCATTTACTCAAACACATTTACAATATAAACATTCACAAAACAAACAGCATTGTTACATAGATACATCAACAGATGAACCAAACAACACAACTGCATTTCACAGTAATGAGCCTAGCCAACGGGCTAATCGACGCTAGCTAACGAGCTAATCGGCGCTAGCGCTACATGTACAAATACCCTATACACTTTATCTCTGAACTTATTTTAACAACATACATTCTCTCAAAGCCTCGGTCTCATTACAAACATTTCACCACTGCAGAACAACGTCACCCTACCTGAATAAGGGAGAAATAATTTCATGAGTGATTGATATTGTGGTGTTTTCACGGCAAGCTCCTTAATTAGAATGCGCAAAACACGGCACAATCCCCTGACTATCCAGGCACACAAAAAGCAATCACAAATCCTTCCGCTTTGCTGGAAATCACCTCTACTTATAGACTCTGGTTCGGCGCGAGATCAAAGACAGTGACAAGAGGGGATTTACACCAGAAAACCTGTTTTTATTCAGTGATGACAAGATCAAGGGCAAACAACCTGACCTTTGACCCGATCGATCCCAAAACCTAATCAAATGGTCCCCAGATAATAACCAATCATCCCACCAAATTTCATGCAATTTGGTTGAATACTTTTTTACTTACGCGAATAACCCGCACACACACGTTACGCCCCTGAATAAGGGGAGAAATAATCACATGAGTGATATTGTGGTGTTTTCACAGAAAGCTGATTAGCTAGCATTTACTCAAACACATTTACAATATAAACATTCACAAAACAAACAGCATTGTTACATAGATACATCAACAGATGAACCAAACAACACAACTGCATTTCACAGTAATAAGCCTAGCCAACGGGCTAATCAGCGCTAGCTAACGAGCTAATCGGCGCTAGCGCTACATGTACAAATACCCTATACACTTTATCTCTGAACTTATTTTAACAACATACATTCTCTCAAAGCCTCGGTCTCATTACAAACATTTCACCACTGCAGAACAACGTCACCCTACCTGAATAAGGGGAGAAATAATTTCATGAGTGATATTGTGGTGTTTTCACGGCAAGCTGCTTAAATAGAATGAGGAAAACACGGCAAAATCCCCCCTGACTATCCAGGCACAGCAAAAAGCAATCACAAATCCTTCCCGCTTTGCTGGAAATCACCTCTACTTATAGACTCTGGTTCGGCGCGAGATCAAAGACAGTGACAAGAGGGGATTTACACCAGAAAACCTGTTTTTATTCAGTGATGACAAGATCAAGGGCAAACAACCTGACCTTTGACCCGATCGATCCCAAAACCTAATCAAATGGTCCCCAGATAATAACCAATCATCCCACCAAATTTCATGCAATTTGGTTGAATACTTTTTTACTTACGCGAATAACCCGCACACACACGTTACGCCCCTGAATAAGGGGAGAAATAATCACATGAGTGATATTGTGGTGTTTTCACAGAAAGCTGATTAGCTAGCATTTACTCAAACACATTTACAATATAAACATTCACAAAACAAACAGCATTGTTACATAGATACATCAACAGATGAACCAAACAACACAACTGCATTTCACAGTAATAAGCCTAGCCAACGGGCTAATCAGCGCTAGCTAACGAGCTAATCGGCGCTAGCGCTACATGTACAAATACCCTATACACTTTATCTCTGAACTTATTTTAACAACATACATTCTCTCAAAGCCTCGGTCTCATTACAAACATTTCACCACTGCAGAACAACGTCACCCTACCTGAATAAGGGGAGAAATAATTTCATGAGTGATATTGTGGTGTTTTCACGGCAAGCTCCTTAAATAGAATGAGGAAAACACGGCAAAATCCCCCCTGACTATCCAGGCACACCAAAAAGCAATCACAAATCCTTCCCGCTTTGCTGGAAATCACCTCTACTTATAGACTCTGGTTCAGCGCGAGATCAAAGGCAGTGACAAGAGGGGATTTACACCAGAAAACCTGTTTTTATTCAGTGATGACAAGATCAAGGGCAAACAACCTGACCTTTGACCCGATCGATCCCAAAACCTAATCAAATGGTCCCCAGATAATAACCAATCATCCCACCAAATTTCATGCAATTTGGTTGAATACTTTTTTACTTACGCGAATAACCCGCACACACACGTTACGCCCCTGAATAAGGGGAGAAATAATCACATGAGTGATATTGTGGTGTTTTCACAGAAAGCTGATTAGCTAGCATTTACTCAAACACATTTACAATATAAACATTCACAAAACAAACAGCATTGTTACATAGATACATCAACAGATGAACCAAACAACACAACTGCATTTCACAGTAATAAGCCTAGCCAACGGGCTAATCAGACGCTAGCTAACGAGCTTAAATCGGCGCTAGCGCTACATGTACAAATACCCTATACACTTTATCTCTGAACTTATTTTAACAACATACATTCTCTCAAAGCCTCGGTCTCATTACAATCATTTCACCACTGCAGAACAAGGTCACCCTACCTGAATAAGGGAGAAATAATTTCATGAGTGATATTGTGGTGTTTTCACGGCAAGCTCCTTAACTATAGAATGAGGAAAACACGGCAAAATCCCCTGACTATCCAGGCACACCAAAAAGCAATCACAAATCCTTCCCTGCTTTTGGAAATCACTTCACTCTACTTATAGACTCTGGTTCGGCGCGAGATCAAAGAGGCAGTGACAAGAGGATTTACACCAGAAAACCTGTTTTTATTCAGTGATGACAAGATCAAGGGCAAACAACCTGACCTTTGACCCGATCGATCCCAAAACCTAATCAAATGGTCCCCAGATAATAACCAATCATCCCACCAAATTTCATGCAATTTGGTTGAATACTTTTTACTTACGAATAACCCGCACACACACGTTCGCCCTGAATAAGGGAGAAATAATCACATGAGTGATATTGTGGTGTTTTCACAGAAAGCTGATTAGCTAGCATTTACTCAAACACATTTACAATATAAACATTCACAAAACAAACAGCATTGTTACATAGATACATCAACAGATGAACCAAACAACACAACTGCATTTCACAGTAATAAGCCTAGCCAACGGGCTAATCAGCGCTAGCTAACGAGCTAATCGGCGCTAGCGCTACATGTACAAATACCCTATACACTTTATCTCTGAACTTATTTTAACAACATACATTCTCTCAAAGCCTCGGTCTCATTACAAACATTTCACCACTGCAGAACAACGTCACCCTACCTGAATAAGGGAAGAAATAATCAAATGAGTGATATTGTGGCGTTTTCACGGCAAGCTCTTAAATAGAATGAGGAAAACGGCGGCAAAATCCCCCCTGACTATCCAGGCACAGCAAAAGCAATCACAAATCCTTCCGCTTTGCTGGAAATCACCTCTACTTATAGACTCTGGTTCGGCGCGAGATCAAAGGCAGTGACAAGAGGGGATTTACACCAGAAAACCTGTTTTTATTCAGTGATGACAAGATCAAGGGCAAACAACCTGACCTTTGACCGATCGATCCCAAAACCTAAACAAATGGTCCCCAGATAATAACCAATCATCCCACCAAATTTCATGCAATTTGGTTGATTGATACTTTTACTTACGAATAACCCAAGACACACACACGTTACGCCCCTGAATAAGGGGAGAAATAATCACATGAGTGATATTGTGGTGTTTTCACAGAAAGCTGATTAGCTAGCATTTACTCAAACACATTTACAATATAAACATTCACAAAACAAACAGCATTGTTACATAGATACATCAACAGATGAACCAAACAACACAACTGCATTTCACAGTAATAAGCCTAGCCAACGGGCTAATCAACGCTAGCTAACGAGCTAATCGGCGCTAGCGCTACATGTTCAAATACCCTATACACTTTATCTCTGAACTTATTTTAACAACATACATTCTGTCAAAGCCTCGGTCTCATTACAAACATTTCACCACTGCAGAACAACGTCACCCTACCTGAATAAGGGAGAAATAATTTCACAATGAGTGATTGATTGTGGCGTTTTCACGGCAAGCTGCCTAACTAGAATGAGGAAAACACGGCAAAATCCCCCCTGACTATCCAGGCACAGCAAGAAGCAATCCAAAATCCTTCCCGCTTTGCTGGAAATCACCTCTACTTATAGACTCTGGTTCGGCGCGATCAAAGACAGTGACAAGAGGGGATTTACACCAGAAAACCTGTTTTTATTCAGTGATGACAAGATCAAGGGCAAACAACCTGACCTTTGACCCGATCGATCCCAAAACCTAATCAAATGGTCCCCAGATAATAACCAATCATCCCACCAAATTTCATGCAATTTGGTTGAATACTTTTTACTTACGCGAATAACCGCGCACACACATCGTCGCCCCTGAATAAGCGGAGAAATAACCACGAGTGATATTGTGATGTTTTCACAGAAAGCTGATTAGCTAGCATTTACTCAAACACATTTACAATATAAACATTCACAAAACAAACAGCATTGTTACATAGATACATCAACAGATGAACCAAACAACACAACTGCATTTCACAGTAATAAGCCTAGCCAACGGGCTAATCGAGGCGCTAGCTAACGAGCTAATAATCGGCGCTAGCGCTACATGTACAAATACCCTATACACTTTATCTCTGAACTTATTTTAACAACATACATTCTCTCAAAGCCTCGGTCTCATTACAAACATTTCACCACTGCAGAACAACGTCACCCTACCTGAATAAGGGGAGAAATAATCACATGAGTGATATTGTGGTGTTTTCATGGCAAGCTGCTTGAATAGAATGAGGAAAACACGGCAAAATCCCCCCTGACTATCCAGGCACAGCAAAAAGCAATCACAAATCCTTCCCGCTTTGCTGGAAATCACCTCTACTTATAGACTCTGGTTCGGCGCGAGATCAAAGACAGTGACAAGAGGGGATTTACACCAGAAAACCTGTTTTTATTCAGTGATGACAAGATCAAGGGCAAACAACCTGACCTTTGACCCGATCGATCCCAAAACCTAATCAAATGGTCCCCAGATAATAACCAATCATCCCACCAAATTTCATGCAATTTGGTTGAATACTTTTTTACTTACGAATAACCCGCTTTTACACACGTTACGCCCCTGAATAAGGGGAGAAATAATCACATGAGTGATATTGTGGTGTTTTCACAGAAAGCTGATTAGCTAGCATTTACTCAAACACATTTACAATATAAACATTCACAAAACAAACAGCATTGTTACATAGATACATCAACAGATGAACCAAACAACACAACTGCATTTCACAGTAATAAGCCTAGCCAACGGGCTAATCGGCGCTAGCGCTACATGTACAAATACCCTATACACTTTATCTCTGAACTTATTTTAACAACATACATTCTGTCAAAGCCTCGGTCTCATTACAAACATTTCACCACTGCAGAACAACGTCACCCTACCTGAATAAGGGGAGAAATAATCACATGATTGATATTGTATGTGTTTTCTTCACGGCAAGCTCCTAACTAAATAGAATGAGGAAAACACGGCAAAATCCCCCCTGACTATCCAGGCACAGCAAAAAGCAATCCAAAATCCTTCCCGCTTTGCTGGAAATCACCTCTACTTATAGACTCTGGTTCGGCGCGAGATCAAAGACAGTGACAAGAGGGGATTTACACCAGAAAACCTGTTTTTATTCAGTGATGACAAGATCAAGGGCAAACAACCTGACCTTTGACCCGATCGATCCCAAAACCTAATCAAATGGTCCCCAGATAATAACCAATCATCCCACCAAATTTCATGCAATTTGGTTGAATACTTTTTTACTTACGCGAATAACCCGCACACACACGTACGCCTGAATAAGGGGAGAAATAATCACATGAGTGATATTGTGGTGTTTTCACAGAAAGCTGATTAGCTAGCATTTACTCAAACACATTTACAATATAAACATTCACAAAACAAACAGCATTGTTACATAGATACATCAACAGATGAACCAAACAACACAACTGCATTTCACAGTAATAAGCCTAGCCAACGGGCTAATCGGCGCTAGCTAACGAGCTAATCGGCGCTAGCGCTACATGTACAAATACCCTATACACTTTATCTCTGAACTTATTTTAACAACATACATTCTGTCAAAGCCTCGGTCTCATTACAAACATTTCACCACTGCAGAACAACGTCACCCTACCTGAATAAGGGAAGAAATAATCAAATGAGTGATATTGTGGCGTTTTCACGGCAAGATGCTTAAATAGAATGAGGAAAACACGGCAAAATCCCCCCTGACTATCAAGGCACAGCAAAAAGCAATCACAAATCCTTCCCGCTTTGCTGGAAATCACCTCTACTTATAGACTCTAGTTCAGCGCAAGATGAAAGGCAGTGAGAAGAGTGAATTTACACAAGAAAATCTGTTTTTATTCAGTGATGACAAGATCAAGGGCAAACAACCTGACCTTTGACCTTTGATCGATCCCAAAACCTAATCAAATGGTCCCCAGATAATAACCAATCATCCCACCAAATTTCATGCAATTTGGTTGAATACTTTTACTACGAATAACCCGCATTACACGTTACGCCCCTGAATAAGGGGAAATAATCACATGAGTGATATTGTGGTGTTTTCACAGAAAGCTGATTAGCTAGCATTTACTCAAACACATTTACAATATAAACATTCACAAAACAAACAGCATTGTTACATAGATACATCAACAGATGAACCAAACAACACAACTGCATTTCACAGTAATAAGCCTAGCTAACGGGCTAATCGGCGCTAGCTAACGAGCTAATCGGCTTAGCGCTTACATGTACAAATACCCTATACACTTTATCTCTGAACTTATTTTAACAACATACATTCTGTCAAAGCCTCGGTCTGCTGCCTAACTAGAATGAGGAAAACACGACCAGAAAACCTGATTTTATTCAGTGATGACAAGATCAGGGGCAAACAACCTGACCTTTGACCCGATCGATCCCAAAACCTAATCAAATGGTCCCCAGATAATAACCAATCATCCCACCAAATTTCATGCAATTTGGTTGAATACTTTTTTACTTACGCGAATAACCCGCACACGTTCGCGCCCTGAATAAGGGAGAAATAATCACGAGTGATATTGTGGTGTTTTACAGAAAAGCTGATTAGCTAGCATTTACTCAAACACATTTACAATATAAACATTCACAAAACAAACAGCATTGTTACATAGATACATCAACAGATGAACCAAACAACACAACTGCATTTCACAGTAAT
>JAYMGU010000857.1:49618-58118 GCA_036178185.1 Liparis tanakae | reverse complement strand
CCTCCCTTCTGCGGGGTTCACAAGAACCCTCCCTACCCCTCTGAGAGGAGAAGGGCTCTGGCGGACTGCTGGAAATCACTTTTATTTATACTCTGGTTCGGCCGGCGCTCCGTGACGTCACTAGCGAAGGAAATGTCATGGGACTGTTTCCATGGTGACGACAAGGTCACGGAGATCGAAGGCACTGACCAGATGAGACTTCCCCAGTCTCTTAGTAC
Source organism: Liparis tanakae (assembly GCA_036178185.1). NCBI lineage: Eukaryota > Metazoa > Chordata > Actinopteri > Perciformes > Liparidae > Liparis > Liparis tanakae. The sequence continues at coordinate 57,900 of JAYMGU010000857.1, read as the reverse complement.
CTTGGTACACATCCTGGGTACCATATTCTGGTCCCCAGGACTCTCCCAGATCCTCAAGTAGACTTTAGACCGGTGCTTGAGCCTGCTCTTTACCCCGCCCCCCAGTCTACGAGTACTTGGGAATTGTTAATAAAACATGATTTAGCATTCAACTTCCACTCATTTGCATGCAAACTAATACATCGTTTCACACACACACACACACAGAAACACATAGACACTCACATACATACATACACACAGGCAGAGACACACACACACACTCTCACACACAGACGCACACCCTCATACGCACACACTCTTACACATGCACACACACAGACAGACACAAACACACAGAATGACAGACACACACTCACACACAAACAAACACAAATACACGTGCACACACACGCATACTCTGCAGACTGACCCTTGACCTCCCAATTGTCCCTCAGATATAACCCTACTGCTTTATATTCAAAATATTATATCTACTTAAATATTCACAAATACCCCACCAGTCGTATTCCTACGAGTATCTAGGGTACACATCATGGTTACCTCATTCTGGTATAGGCCTACCTAGGACTCTCCTAGATCCTCAAGTAGACTTGAGACCAGTGCTTGATCTGCTCTAAATCCCCCCCCCCACCCAGTCTACGAGTACCTAGGGGTATTTATGTATTTACATGTGTATATACATACCTGCAAACTCATGAGGGGTGAAAAAGGTGACAAGGAGGGGGGCGGGGGTCCTCCGCTGTGACTAAGTCAGTGCCAACAAACCCTTTTAATAAGAATATAATAGATAGACGTATATATATATATATATATAATATAAAAGAAAAAAATCTAAATCTAATTTAATATATATATAACATAATATNAAAAAATAAATAATCAAAATCTAATTTAAAATAATAAAAAAAAAATATATATATATATATATATAATAAAATGTTTCATGAATTGTCCTAATTTTTACACTTTTGTGTTCCCCCCTCCCCCCATGTGGATCCATAGAGCCCCCCTATCGGGAGAGAGTGGAAGCGATTTAAGGTGAATCTCACCTAAACCGCCCACACCGGGAGATTGGACAGAATCACACAATCGAATGCATACTACCCCCACGCCCAGGGAGGAGGCGATTCATGATCGTTCGCGCCCCTCCTCCCTTCTGCGGGGTTCACATGAACCCTCCCTACCCTCTGAGAGAGAAGGGCTCTGGCGGACTGCTGGAAATCACTTTTATTTATACTCTGGTTCGGGCCGCTCCGGACGTCACTAGCGAAGGAAATGTCATGGGACTGTTTCCATGGTGACGACAAGGTCACGGAGATCAAAGGCACTGACCAGATGAGACTTCCCCCCAGTCTACGAGTACTTAGGTACCTGGGGTACACATCCTGGGTACCATATTCTGGTCCCCAGGACTCTCCCAGATCCTCAAGTAGACTTTAGACCGGTGCTTGAGCCTGTTTCACTCTTTACCCTGCCCCCCCAGTCTGTTACACAGTACTACTGGGAATTGTTAATAAAACATGATTTACCATTCAACTTCCACTCATGTGCATGCAAACTAATACATCGTTTCACACACACACACACACACACACACAGAAACACATAGACACTCACATACATACATACACACAGGCAGAGACACACACACACTCTCACACACACAGACGCGCACACACACCTCACACGCACACACTCTACACATGCACACATGCACACACACAGAAATGACAGACACAAACACACAGAATGACAGACACACACTCACACACACACACAAACAAACACAAATACACGGCACGTGCACACACACGCATACTCTGCAGACTGACCCTTGACCTCCCAATTGTCCCTCAGATATAACCCTACTGCTTTATATTCAAAATATTATATCTACTAAAATATTCTCAAATCCCCCACCAGTCGTATGTTCCTCCTACGAGTATCTAGGTACACATCATGGTTACCTTATTCTAGTATAGGCCTACCTAGGACTCTCCTAGATCCTCAAGTAGGCTTGAGACCAGTGCTTGATCTGCTCTAAATCCCCCCCACCCAGTCTACAAGTACCTAGGGGTATTTATGTATTTACATGTGTATGTACATACCTGCAACTCATGAGGGTGAAAAAAGTAAAGAGGGGGGGGGGGGGGTCGGCTGTGACTTCTGTGAGGTGCCAACAAATAATAAGAATATAATATATAAATAGATAGACGTATATATATATATATATATATAACATAATATAAAAGAATAAATAATCAAAATCTAATTTAATATATATATATATATATATATATATATATATATATATATATATATATATATATATATATATATATATATATATATATATATATATATATATAATATAATATAAAAAAATAAATAATCAAAATCTAATTTAATATATATATATATATATATATAATATAAAAAAATAAATAATCAAAATCTAATTTAAAATATATATATAAATATATATATATATATATATATATATATATATAATATCATAAAATAATGTTTCATGAATTGTCCTAATTTTTACACTTTTTAAAAAAAATCAAGTAACTTCCTGAATTGTGTTCCCCCCTCCCCTCATGTGGATCCATAGAGCCCCTATCGGGAGAGAGTGAAGCGATTAAGGTGAATCTCACCTAAACCGCCCCACACCGGGAGAGGAGTAGGATTCACAGAATCGCCTACCCCCACGCCCAGGGAGGGGGGGGCGATTCATGATCGTTCGCCGCGCCTCCTCCCTTCTGCGGGGTTCACAAGGAACCCTCCTACCCTCTGAGAGGAGAAGGGCTCTGGCGGACTCCTGGAAATCACTTTTATTTATACTCTGGTTCGCCGGGCGCCCGTGACGCCACTAGCGAAAATGTCATGGGACTGTTTCCATGGTGACGACAAGGTCACGGAGATCAAAGGCACTGACCAGATGAGACTTCCCCAGTCTACGAGTACCTTGGTACACATCCTGGGTACCATATTCTGGTCCCAGGACTCTCCCAGATCCTCAAGTAGACTTTAGACCGGTGCTTGAGCCTGCTCTTTACCCCGCCCCCCAGTCTACGAGTACTTGGGAATTGTTAATAAAACATGATTTAGCATTCAACTTCCACTCATGTGCATGCAAACTAATACATCGTTTCACACACACACACACACACACACACACACTGACAGAAACACATAGAAACTCACATACGTACACACACACACACAGGCAGAGACACACACATACTCACACACACAGACGCACACTCTCGTACGCACACACTCTTACACATGCACACACACAGACAGACAGACACACACTCACACAAACAAACACAAATACACATGCACACACACGCATACTCTGCAGACTGACCCTTGACCTCCCAATTGTCCCTCAGATATAACCCTACTGCTTTAGATTCAAAATATTATATCTACTTAAATATTCACAAATACCCCACCAGTCGTATTCCTACGAGTATCTAGGGTACACATCATGGTTACCTCATTCTGGTATAGGCCTACCTAGGACTCTCCTAGATCCTCAAGTAGACTTGAGACCAGTGCTTGATCTGCTCTAAATCCCCCCCCCCCCACCCAGTCTACGAGTACCTAGGGGTATTTATGTATTTACATGTGTATATACATACCTGCTAACTCATGAGGGTGAAAAAGGTGACAAGGAGGGGGGGGTCCTCCCAGACTAAGTCAGTGCCAACAAACCCTTTAAATAAGAATATAATAGATAGACGTATATATATACAATATAATATAAAAAAATAAATAATCAAAATCTAATTTAAAATATATATATATATATAATATAAAAAAATAAATAATCAAAATCTAATTTAAAATAATAAAAAAAAAATATATATATATATATATATATATAATAAAATGTTTCATGAATTGTCCTAATTTTTACACTTTTTTAAAAAATCAAGTAACTTCCTGAATTGTGTTCCCTCCCCCCATGTGGATCCATAGAGCCCCCCTATCGGGAGAGAGTGGATTTAGGTGAATCTCACCTAAACCGCCCCACACCGGAGAGGAGTAGCTGATTCACAGAATCGCCTACCCCCACGCCCAGGAGGGAGGGGGCGATTCATGATCGCTCGCCCCTCCTCCCCTTCTCGGGGTTCACAAGAACCCTCCTACCCCTCTGAGAGGAGAAGGGCTCTGGCGGGACTGCTGGAAATCACTTTTTATTTATACTCTGGTTTCGGCCGGCGCCCGTGACGCCACTAGCTTGAAAAAGAAATGTCATGGGACTGTTTCCATGGTGACGACAAGGTCACGGAGATCAAAGGCACTGACCAGATGAGACTTCCCCCCCAGTCTACAAGTACCTAGGGTACACATCCTGGGTACCATATTCTGGTCCCCAGGACTCTCCCAGATCCTCAAGTAGACTTTAGACCGGTGCTTGAGCCTGCTCTTTACCCCGCCCCCCAGTCTACGAGTACTTGGGAATTGTTAATAAAACATGATTTACCATTCAACTTCCACTCATGTGCATGCAAACTAATACATCGTTTCACACACACACACACACACACACTGACAGAAACACATAGAAACTCACATACGTACACACACACACACACACAGGCAGAGACACACACATACTCACACACACAGACGCACACTCTCGTACGCACACACACTCTTACACATGCACACACACAGACAGACAGACACACTCACACACAAACAAACACAAATACACGTGCACACACACGCATACTCTGCAGACTGACCCTTGACCTCCCAATTGTCCCTCAGATATAACCCTACTGCTTTATATTCAAAATATTATATCTACTAAAATATTCACAAATCCCCCACCAGTCGTATTCCCTACAGTATCTAGGGTACACATCATGGTTACCTCATTCTGGTATAGGCCTACCTAGGACTCTCCTAGATCCTCAAGTAGACTTGAGACCAGTGCTTGATCTGCTCTAAATCCCCCCCGCCCAGTCTACGAGTACCTAGGGGTATTTATGTATTTACATGTGTATATAACATACCTGCAAACTCATGAGGGGTGAAAAAGGTGACAAGGAGGGGGGCGGGGGTCCTCCGCTGTGACTAAGTCATTGCCAACAAACCCTTTTAATAAGAATATAATAGATAGACGTATATATATATATATATATATAATATAAAAGAAAAAAATCAAAATCTAATTTAAAATATATATATATATATATATAATATAATATAAAAAAATAAATAATCAAAATCTAATTTAAAATAATAAAAAAAAAATATATATATATATATATATAATAAAATGTTTCATGAATTGTCCTAATTTTTACACTTTTTTAAAAAATCAAGTAACTTCCTGAATTGTGTTTCCCCCCTCCCCCCATGTGGATCCATAGAGCCCCCCTATCGGGAGAGAGTGGAAGCGATTTAAGGTGAATCTCACCTAAACCGCCCCACACCGGGAGAGGAGTAGCTGATTCACAGAATCGCCTACCCCCACGCCCAGGGAGGGAGGGGGGCGATTCATGATCGTTCGCCGCCCCCTCCTCCCCTTCTGCGGGGTTCACAAGGAACCCTCCCTACCCCTCTGAGAGGAGAAGGGCTCTGGCGGACTGCTGGAAATCACTTTTATTTATACTCTGGTTCGGCCGGCGCTCCGTGACGTCACTAGCGAAGGAAATGTCATGGGACTGTTTCCATGGTGACGACAAGGTCACGGAGATCAAAGGCACTGACCAGATGAGACTTCCCCCCCAGTCTACAAGTACCTAGGGTACACATCCTGGGTACCATATTCTGGTCCCCAGGACTCTCCCAGATCCTCAAGTAGACTTTAGACCGGTGCTTGAGCCTGCTCTTTACCCCGCCCCCCAGTCTACGAGTACTTGGGAATTGTTAATAAAACATGATTTACCATTCAACTTCCACTCATGTGCATGCAAACTAATACATCGTTTCACACACACACACACACACACACACACACACTGACAGAAACACATAGAAACTCACATACGTACACACACACACACAGGCAGAGACAAACACATACTCACACACACAGACGCACACTCGTACGCACACACTCTTACACATGCACACACACAGACAGACAGACACACACTCACACAAACAAACACAAATACACATGCACACACACGCATACTCTGCAGACTGACCCTTGACCTCCCAATTGTCCCTCAGATATAACCCTACTGCTTTATATTCAAAATATTATATCTACTTAAATATTCACAAATACCCCACCAGTCGTATTCCTACGAGTATCTAGGGTACACATCCTGGTTACCTCATTCTGGTATAGGCCTACCTAGGACTCTCCTAGATCCTCAAGTAGACTTGAGACCAGTGCTTGATCTGCTCTAAACCCCCCCCACCCAGTCTACGAGTACCTAGGGGTATTTATGTATTTACATGTGTATATACATTCCTGCAAACTCATGAGGGGTGAAAAAGGTGACAAGGAGGGGGGCGGGGGTCCTCCGCTGTGACTAAGTCAGTGCCAACAAACCCTTTTAATAAGAATATAATAGATAGACGTATATATATATATAACATAATATAAAAAAATAAATAATCAAAATCTAATTCAATATATATATATATAATATAATATAAAAAAATAAATAATCAAAATCTAATTAATATATATATATATATATATATATATATATATATATATATATATATAATATAATATAAAAAAATAAATAATCAAAATCTAATTTAAAATAATAAAAAAAAAAATATATATATATATATATATAATAAAATGTTTCATGAATTGTCCTAATTTTTACACTTTTGTGTTCCCCCCTCCCCCCATGTGGATCCATAGAGCCCCCCTATCGGGAGAGAGTGGAAGCGATTTAAGGTGAATCTCACCTAAACCGCCCCACACCGGGAGAGGAGTAGCTGATTCACAGAATCGCCTACCCCCACGCCCAGGGAGGGAGGGGGGCGATTCATGATCGTTCGCCGCCCCCTCCTCCCCTTCTGCGGGGTTCACAAGGAACCCTCCCTACCCCTCTGAGAGGAGAAGGGCTCTGGCGGACTGCTGGAAATCACTTTTATTTATACTCTGGTTCGGCCGGCGCTCCGTGACGTCACTAGCGAAGGAAATGTCATGGGACTGTTTCCATGGTGACGACAAGGTCACAGAGATCAAAGGCACTGACCAGATGAGACTTCCCCCCCAGTCTACAAGTACCTAGGGTACACATCCTGGGTACCATATTCTGGTCCCCAGGACTCTCCCAGATCCTCAAGTAGACTTTAGACCGGGGCTTGAGCCTGCTCTTTCCCCCGCCCCCCCGTCTACGAGTACTTGGGAATTGTTAATAAAACATGATTTACCATTCAACTTCCACTCATGTGCATGCAAACTAATACATCGTTTCACACACATACACACACACACTGACAGAAACACATAGAAACTCACATACGTACACACACACACACACAGGCAGAGACACACACATACTCACACACACAGACGCACACTCTCGTACACACACACTCTTACACATGCACACACACAGACAGACACACACACACACAGAATGACAGACACACACTCACACACAAACAAACACAAATACACGTGCACACACACGCATACTCTGCAGACTGACCCTTGACCTCCCAATTGTACCTCAGATATAACCCTACTGCTTTATATTCAAAATATTATATCTACTAAAATATTTACAAATCCCCCACCAGTCGTATTCCTACGAGTATCTAGGGTACACATCATGGTTACCTCATTCTGGTATAGGCCTACCTAGGACTCTCCTAGATCCTCAAGTAGACTTGAGACCAGTGCTTGATCTGCTCTAAATCCCCCCCGCCCAGTCTACGAGTACCTAGGGGTATTTATGTATTTACATGTGTATATACATACCTGCAAACTCATGAGGGGTGAAAAAGGTGACAAGGAGGGGGGCGGGGGTCCTCCGCTGTGACTAAGTCAGTGCCAACAAACCCTTTTAATAAGAATATAATAGATAGACGTATATATATATATATATATATATATATATATATATATATATATATATATATATATATAATATAAAAAAAAAAAATCAAAATATAATTTAAAATATATATATATATATATAATATAATATAAAAAAATAAATAATCAAAATCTAATTTAAAATAATAATAAAAAAAAAAATATATATATATATATATATAAATATATATAATAAAATGTTTCATGAATTGTCCTAATTTTTACA
>JAYMGU010000857.1:22118-29618 GCA_036178185.1 Liparis tanakae | reverse complement strand
TCCCTACCCCTCTGAGAGGAGAAGGGCTCTGGCGGACTGCTGGAAATCACTTTTATTTATACTCTGGTTCGGCCGGCGCTCCGTGACGTCACTAGCGAAGGAAATGTCATGGGACTGTTTCCATGGTGACGACAAGGTCACGGAGATCGAAGGCACTGACCAGATGAGACTTCCCCCCAGTCTACGAGTACCTTGGGTACACATCCTGGGTACCATATTCTGGTCCCCAGGACTCTCCCAGATCCTCAAGTAGACTTTAGACCGGTGCTTGAGCCTGCTCTTTACCCCGCCCCCCAGTCTACGAGTACTTGGGAATTGTTAATAAAACATGATTTACCATTCAACTTCCACTCATTTGCATGCAAACTAATACATCGTTTTACACACACACACACTGACAGAAACACTTGGACACTCACATACGTACACACACACACAGGCAGAGACACACATACTCACGCACACACACAGACGCACACTCTCCTACGCACACACTCTTACACATGCACACACACAGACAGACACACACACACAGAATGACAGACACAGACTCACACACAAACAAACACAAATACACATGCACACACACGCATACTCTGCAGACTGACCCTTGACCTCCCAATTGTCCCTCAGATATAACCCTACTGATTTATATTCAAAATATTATATCTACTAAAATATTCACAAATCCCCCACCAGTCGTATTCCTACGAGTATCTAGGGTACACATCATGGTTACCTCATTCTGGTACCAGATTCTGGTCCCCAAGACTCTCCCAGATCCAAACACACACAAATACAGATGCACACACACGCATACTCTGCAGACCGGGGTCAGCTAGCAGGCCTACAACAGCCAACTCTAAAGATGATTGGTTGACACAACATTTTCATTTGTATTCACTTTAAGCTACCAGCGCCCGCAATGTTCATTCTGCAGGCCTGAGGGCAGATTTTAGACCCCGGGCAACACATGATGGCTGAATATGATTGGATAAAAAATCTAACATAAAGACCAGCCCTCCAATCTCAACCTGGGGCTGGCAGCAGTGCAACCAAGATGAAAGTTATGACATTAAGAGAATAACTCTTACTCTGTGGAATAATTGAATACATATTTGTAAGAAAATATATATTTTTTTTAATTAGATTCTGATGATGTTTAGGCTAGCAGAGAAGGCCTTGCTGGCCCTGACAGCCCACCACTGGTGTGCACGTGTCTTTATGTGTGTGTGTGTGTGTGTGAGTGTGAGTGTGTCTGAGTGCGTCTGTGTGTGAGTGTGTGTGTCTGTCATTCTCTGTGTGTGTGTGTGTGTGTGTGTGTGCGTGAGTCTGTGTGTGTGCGCGTGTAAGAGAGTGTGCGTATGAGAGTGTGTGAGAGCGCGCGCTCGTGCGCTCCCATCAGTTAACGCTACTTAACAGATCGCTCTCGTGCCCCCCGAAAGCAAACAACAACGAGCACAGAGCATTTCCATGTTAAATGTCAAATAAATCACTTTACTGTGCTAAAGTAAAGGAGCAGATGTGTGCACAGTAGGTCCCGTTTCAACGGGCACAACAGAGCAACAGGGTCACGTGCATGCAGGTCACGTGACCGCTGCCGCCCCAGCTCTATCGAACACAATAAATGGACTTTGAAAATTCTTTTTTCTACAAACGTTCTAAGCGCCATCTTTTTACTGTAATTTCCAAGTTAAACGTCGACGTATTGATGCCTTAAAACCAACATTTCAGGGGTTTCGATGCCCTACACTAACTGTCAACACACCCCACACATCTTCAGCAATTTTCAAGACAGTCAGCATCTCAAATATTATTTTACACGACGAAACATCGACTGAGGGTCACTTTTCACAAAACATTTTTTCCCCACATTGCCAGACAACATTATAAACCTTACAACTCAAAACGTTTCACTGATTTCTAAACTGAAAACACTTTTATGGATTTAAGGGGATACATTAATAATATAAATGCTTAATTAAATGTAAAACGGGTCTTACCGTCACAGTTAAGGTCCAAAGCACAGCCCGGTCCGTTCAGCAGCGGCTCGTCGTCGGTTCCCGGTGGTCCTCGGTCCTCGTTCAGGGTCTCGGGGTCTCTCGATGTCCTCATCTCGTGTCGTTCGGTTCGCCAACAAGTTTTGTGTCCAGCAAAAAGTCTCAAGAAGTGCAAAAGTCTCAGAGTATCCTTCACAGGTTTGGGTTCACAGGAGAGTCCACGGGGGTTCAGCTCGCGTCAAAGTCCAGAGGGCAAAGGGGAGAATCAGAAGGTCCGCGGCCTCAAATACCCTCGGTCCGGTTTCCATGACAATGACGTTAGTGAGCGTGCGTGCGTGCGCGGGTGCGTGCGTGCGTGCGATTGAGCGATACAGAGATATGAATTATTTCCCCCATATTTTTCTAATATAGATGTTATTCATACGAAAGTTATTATTATTATAATTATATTTTTCATTATTATTATTATTATTATTATTATTATTATATTATTTCTCAGTGATGTTGCTATTCAGTGCAGCTGTATGTGCTGTAAAGCCAAACATAATGCTAATTATATTATATATTACTATCTTATTATTTAAAGGGACCATGAGTTAAAACATACATGTCACCATTTGATGCACTGTACCAGATTAGCTGCAGATCATTTGCATATGTAGTCCCTGGACAGACCATAACAAACATAAAACAATAACAAGCAGTACATTTACAGGATATGTGAACAATTTGACCTGATGTTGGCATCAAAAGGAAAAGTCAGGGGATCAATAAAGGATAATCCTCTGCGGATCATGAATATCAAACAAAATATATCATCTAATATTTGGGAAAGACGTTTCAGTCAAACGTAACTGTAAATTGCATTTAGGTCCGGGGGAACGTAATTTTTGTGATATAGGGTTGGCGGTCCAATAAAACTGCCCTTTAAAACGTCAAAAGCAGCAGCATTTCTATGGCTGTGTTTTGATATTTATTCTTTGATCAGGTTATTTATAGATCTGCTAATATTTTCAGCTGTGTGCATCACTTCGCGACCTGAAGTTGAACTGATCTGCCCCTCCTTTCAGCCCGCTGACCTCCTTTGTGCTGGAAGTTGTATGAGGAGAACCTTCACTGGAACCACCCTGAAGGTAGTGAATCTTGTTCTGGTTTTTCCTGAGCCGATACCTGAATCTCTAAATGAGAAGAGCAAGTATCCTTTTAAATATACAAAGATACTTGTGTTTGCTCCTGTAGAATCCAGTTTGCGCTGAATTACTGTATCAATAGATTAACTGAGGAAAGACAATTAAGTCCAACAGGAACACAGATGTGGAGGAAATAAAACATTGAACAGATGTGTTTCATGATTTATTGAAACATGTGCAGTATTGACAAAATGAAATGCAGCATGTCGTATTCTTTAAAGAGTGTGAAGCTTCATTCAGGGTTAGAGGGGGGCTGGGTGGGGGAGGGGGAAGGCAGTGGAATAAATACCCGACCCAAACCTGTGGATCTCAATTGACCAGACTAGATTGATACGTACATTAATTTAATTATTCAAAATATCTCCATAGTGACTTTAAAACAATGATGTTACATCTGAACATAAATCACTTCACTTCAAGGAATACACCACTAATAATCTCTAGCGAGCATCAAACACCCCCCCCCCCCCAACCGGACGTTCAGTGGATGGTTGCTAGGTTACGTGGGCGTGGCTACCTAGGGAGCCTGGGTGGTGCCGAGCCCAACGGCGTTGGCATAAGCAGACAGCAGACTGACCACCTGCCGGGTCTCCAGCGTCAGCCTGGCTTCAGTCAGCCAGTCCTCCACCACTCTCCTGGCCTCTCCTCTCAGCTGGTTGACCAGTTTAGCCGCCAGCTCCAGATCCCCGTGCTCCAAGCAGAAGCTAGCGTACGACAGAAGCTTGAACGGGTCTAAATCCTCGCCGCTCAGCTGCCCGGGCGGGGCTTCCTGTTTGGCCTCGAACAGCAGCGCCGCTTGCAGGTAGGACAAGAAGTACTGGTACAGGGAGTTGTGCGTCTCGTCCACGAGGGCGACGCGGCGGGCCAGCGACCGCAGGGCGTTGAAGCGGGCGCGGAGGGAGGCCTCGCTGTACACGCCGCGCTGCAGGGACTCCTCCGGGAGGGCCGTCGCCAGAGCCAGGGCAAAGTCATTGTCGTGGCAGCTGTCTCGCACGGCCTGAGCGGCGCCCTCCAGAGGCGCGCTGGGGGCGTCGGCCTCCACCGTCTTCAGCGAGTAGTTGAGAGCCTCCACCGAGAGCCACAGCTGGTGGGCTTTGCGGGCCTCGTCCTCGGCGACCACATGGCCTGCGTTCAGAAGAGAGGGAGAGGTTTTTGGTGTGTAAACATTCATGCATGTCCAGACTTACTAACCCACAGTATTCACATGTGTTTCTCTGTAACCGGACCAATAACAGGGCAGGCTGAGTGGACCCGGTTACTCTGGTGGTTCAGTTCCATTTGTGAGCCAAAGGAATAAATACAATGTCTCTCTCCCTCTCTCTCTTCCCGTTCTTCAAAATCAGAACACATTGAAATGTATTCATTCTTAGTCACATACAAGAAAGTATGTGAACTCCAGGAGCAACTCCATTACAATCAGATGAATGTAGACAGTGACATCATGGCCATCCCTTCTTTCATTGGGCTCTTTATTCTGCAACAGGAAATAAACTGGACCCATTCAGAATGTCTACACTCACAATTATACCTGGACAACATCTTTCCCTTCCACACTTTATACTTGATGACATCACATAGCACTCTAGTTTTGGGATTTGGAAGAGTTACTCACATTATTAATATTAATAATGTGAACATTGTTCTCCTATAAATCATCCTACACCAACACGTTAGCTCTCACTTCAGTGTAAATGACAGTTCATTAATTCATCCTAAATGTGAGTAATGTTCAGCCTCCAGCAGCTTCTCGACACTAGTGGTGGAGTTTAACCAAGTAGATTACAGGCTGGGAATTATGATGCATCGTAATAAGTTACACGACCAACAGTGTCGTCAGATGACTGACTGGCTGCAGTTACTCTGTTCAATACAGTATTGGTTAAACAATTCCAGAAAGTTGTGTGTGTGTGTGTGTGTGTGTCATCTAAAAAATGAAATGGGTGTGCAAGGACTTTATTTGTGGTTATTAAGCCACTTGTTTAACCTAATTTCTCCACTGCTACATCATTGTTGATCAGTTAATTCCCCCGTCATGAATCTGATCATGTTTGAACTTGAATGTTTCTTCGTCGTGTGTGTGTGTGTGTGTGTGTGTGTCTCTCACTGTCGATGGCCTCCTCCATCCCCTTCAGTCGTGCGTAGGCAGTGTTCATATCCAGAGTGAAGTTGTCCAGCTGCTCCTGGCTCAGCTGACGGAAGCTGGTCTCCTGCTCCAGCATCTTACTGCCCAGGACCTGACCACAGCACACAGCGTTAGACGTGTGGACGCTACCGGCACCGCGCTGGCTTCATCCGGTCACCCGTCCTGGCCACACAGAGTGCCCTCTGACAGGGTTTGACTGCATGATTGCTTTAATTACTTAATGAGGTATACGATCAAAGCAGACCGGTAGAGGCATCATTTACTTGTGTGTGTGCTCCAACGGGTGGATCGAGTGTGTGTGTGTGTGTGAATACCTGCTCAGCATCAGCTCTCAACTCCTGCTCCTGGACTTTGAGGACATCTTGGACGTGGTCCGTGTGAGCAGCTGCCTGACGCCGGAGCTGAGTCCTCATCTCTGCCTCCATCACGTCCCTCAACTCCGACAGCTTTGCACACGCACACGCACACACACACACATACGGTTTAGTTGCATTGATAACTAGAATGAGCACTGCGCATACCTTCGCATATCACAAGATTGGGCATTGAATTATGAACATTTTGGCATTAGTTGCATGCCAATTGGATAAAAATGGACCGCGCTATGGTAAAAAGAAGATGTTGACCTTTTTATGACCTTGACCTCTGACCCAATCAATCCCAAAATCTAATCAAATGGTCCCCGGACAATAATTAATTATCCCACCAAATTGAATGCGATTCGGTTAAATACTTTTTGAGTTATGCAAGTAACACACATACAAATAAATAAATAAATACACGGCGATCAAAACATAACCTTCGGCATTGAAAATGCGGAGGTAATCAGTCGAGTCCTGAAGCCCTCGTCTCCCCGCCTCACCTTCCTCTCGTGCTCCAGCCGGGTGTCCTCCTTGATGTGCTGCACGGCGGTGAGGACGGCTTTCTCCAGGGCTTTCTGGTCCTCCAGCTTCTGCTGCTCCAGCGACGCATCGATGTGGATCTGCTCCCGGACTCGCTGCTCGGCCAGCTCTCGATTCAGCTGGTCAATGCGCCGGTGTGCATGGGCGATCAGGGCGTTCAGGTCGTCCGCTGACAGCTTACCAGCTAACGCACAAAGGGAACATGTTTTATCTGGAGAACTCCGCTTCAGGCGTGGCGTCTCTTGGTGAGAGAGCAGAAGTGCATCACACTAGATATATAGAGGGTCCAGTATGAACCAGTATGGACAGGAGGCCTGTGTGTTGCCGAGAATGTGACGAGGCGCGATGGATCGTGATATCGTGCTCCAGTTAGAGAGAATTGTCTCAGGCAAACATCACAATAATGTCACATTTGCTTGATTGACAAGTGATGATTTCGATTTATATAGCGCTTTTCTGAGTACCCAGTCGCTTACAGAGTCCAGAGTCCAGTCATCCACACACAGTCATCCCGGTGGTGGTGAGCTACATCAGTAGCCACAGCTGCCCTGGGGCAGACTGACGGAAGCGTGGCAGCCAATCAGCGCCTACGGCCCCTCCGACCACCACCAACATTCATTCACATCCATACGAACCAGTGATGTCAATCAAAGGAGCCAAGATTGTGTTCTTGTCATCTAAAAAAAAAGAAGTGCGTGTGTAGGGACTTTATTTGTAGTTATAAAACCAAAATCAGTTAATTCATCAGTCGGGAACAAGAAACATTCAAGTCCATATATGTAAAATATGATCAGATTCCTGAGTGTGTGTGTGTGTGAGTGTGAGTGTGTGTGTGTGTGTGTGTGTGTGTGTGTGTGTGTGTGTGTGTGTGTGTGTGTGTGTGTGTGTGTGTGTGTGTGTGTGCTTACTGAGCCCCTTCCAGTTGGCCTGGATCTCTGGAGTAAGGCTGCTTACTTCCCTCTGAAACTGCAGTTTGGCTTCATTAACCAGTTCACTGTACTGGGAGACAATCTTAGATTCTGACTCTGCGGACTGGACCTAGAAAGAAAGATGCGCACACACACACACACACACACACACACACACACGTTATGTTTTGACAACCAATGCTGTCAAAGTCCAGCCAATAAAAGGAGAATGCACTGCATTTCTGTTGCATACTAAAAAAGCACAGCCGATTGCATTCACCAGTAGACGAGCGTTCCAACGATTACGCTGCGTTCACACCAGAAGCGTTGAGACTATTCGCTTTTGGTGTGAACGCA
>JAYMGU010000857.1:0-21618 GCA_036178185.1 Liparis tanakae | reverse complement strand
TTTCGTTTTGTACTTATCACTTTACTGCCTCAAAAGCAGCAACATCTTGTTTTATGCTCTTAAACTGATTTTCAGCCCTTAGAGAGACCAAGCGTGGATTTTTACTAAACAAAACATTTTCTGGGTTTTTAACGAAGAAAGTGTCTTAGGACCTGAATTCTTACAAGTTTGATGACATTTTCATGAATACCTCATGCATTCATTACTGTACTGCCTCAAAGCAGCAACATCTTGTTTTATATCTTGGCTTAAACTGATTTTCAGCCCGCAGAGAGAGAGAGAGAGACCAAAAAGTGGATTTTACTAAACAAAACCTTTTTTTCTGGGTTTTCAACCAAAAGTGTCTTAGGACACACTTCTTCCTGGGATTTGATGACATTTTCACGAAATACCTGATGCTTTCATCACTTTAATGCCCCTTAAAGCTGTATCTTCTTGTTTTTGTGCGGCAAACTAATTTTCAGCCATAGATAGAGATCAAACCTGGATTTTACTAAACAAAACCTTTTTTCTGGGTTTTCAGCCAAGAAAGGATTTCTTAGGACACACTTCTTACAAGTTTGATGACATTTTCATGAATACCTGATGCTCTTATCACTTTTGCTGCCTCAAAAGCAGCTTAACATCTTGTTTTTATGCTCTTAAACTGATTTTCAGCCATAGAAGACCAAAAAGTGGATTTACTAAACAAAACCTTTTTCTCGGTTTTCAATCAAAAAGTGTCTTAGGACACACTTCTTAAGTTTGATGACCCATTTTCATGAATACCTCATGCTCTTATCACTTCTGCCTCAAAAGCAGCAACATCTTGTTTTTATGCTCTTAAGCTGATTTTCAGCCACGCAGAGAGATCAAACCTGGATTTTTACTACAAACAAAACCTTTTTCTGGGTTTTCAACCAAAAGAAAGTGTCTTAGGAGACAAACTTAACAAGTTTGATGACATTTACTAGAATACCTCATGCATTCATTACTGTACTGCCTCAAAGCAGCAACATCTTGTTTTTAAGCTCTTAAAATGATTTTCAGCCTGCAGAGACTAAACGTGGATTTTACTAAAGCAAAACCTTTTTCTGGGTTTTCAACAAAAGAAAGTGTCTTAGGACACGCTTCTTACTAAGGATTTGATGACATTTTCACGAAATACCTAGATGCTTTCATCACTTTAATGCCTTAAAGCTGTATCTTCTTGTTATATACTTGTCTTTGGCTTGTGTAAGCAAAGCTAATTTTTCAGCCGCCAGAGATCAAAGCGTGGATTTTACTAAACAAAACCTTTTTCTGGGTTTTCAACCCAAAAGAAAGTAATCTTAGGACACACTTCAGCTTAAGTTTGATGACATTTTCATGAATACCTCATGCATTCATTACTGTACTGCCTCAAAGCAGCAACATCTTGTTTTATGCTCTTAAGCTGATTTTCAGCCGAGAGAGACCAAAAGTGGATTTTTACTGAACACAACCTTTTTCTGGGTTTCAACCAAAAGTGTCTTAGGACACAATACTTACAAGTTTGATGACATTTTCATAGATACCTCATGCATTCATTACTGTACTGCCTCAAAGCAGCAACATCTTGTTTTTATGCGCTTAAACTGATTTTCAGCCGCATAGAGAGATCAGCGTGGATTTTACTAAACAAAACCTTTTTTCTGGGTTTTCAACCAAAGAAAGTGTCTTAGGACACACTTCGTACAAGTTTGATGACATTTTCATGAATACCTCATGCATTCATTACTGTACTGCCTCAAAGCAGCAACATCTTGTTTTTATGCTCTTAAACTGATTTTCAGCCGCAAGAGATCAAACGTGGATTTTACTAAACAAAACCTTTTTTTTGGGTTTTCAACCAAAGAAAGTGTCTTAGGACACACTTCTTACAAGTTTGATGACATTTTCATAATTACCTCATGCACTTATCACTTTACTGCATCAAAGCAGCAACATCTTGTTTTTATGCTCTTAAAATGATTTTCAGCCTGCAGAAACCAAACGTGGATTTTACTAAACAAAACCTTTTTTCTGGGTTTTCAACCAAAGAAAGTGTCTTAGGACACACTTCTTACAAGGATTTGATGACATTTTCACGAAATACCTGATGCTTTCATCCACTTTAATGCCTTAAGCTGTATCTTCTTGTTTGTCTTAAACTAATTTTCAGCCGCAGAGATCAAACCTGGATTTTTACTAAACAAAACCTTTTTTCTGGGTTTTCAGCAAAGAAAGTGTCTTAGGACACACTTCTTACAAGTTTGATGACATTTTCATGAATACCTGATGCTCTTATCACTTTACTGCCTCGAAAGCAGCAACATCTTGTTTTATGCTCTTAAACTGATTTTCAGGCCGCAGAGAGACCAAAAGTGGTTGACTAAACAAAACCTTTTTCTGGGTTTCAACCAAGAAAGTTTATTAGGACACACTTCTTACAAGTTTGATGACATTTTCACGAAATACCTGATGCTTTCATCACTTTAATGCCTTAAAGCTGTATCTTCTTGTGTTACGTCTCCAATGGCGCTGATAAACTGATTTTCAGCCATGAGAAGATCAAACGTGGATTTTACTAAACAAAACCTTTTTCTGGGTTTTCAACCAAAGAAAGTGTCTTAGGATACACGCCATTCGTACCTAGGATTTGATGACATTTTAATGAATACCTCATGCATTCATTACTGTACTGCCTTACTCAAAAGCAGCAACATCTTGTTTTATGCTCTTAAACTGATTTTTCAGCCCGCAGAGAGAGACCAAAAAGTGGATTTTAATAAACAAAACCTTTTTCTGGGTTTTCAACCAAAGAGAAAGTGTCTTAGGACACACTTCTTACAAGTTTGATCACATTTTCATGAATACCTCATGCATTCCATTACTGTACTGCCTCCAAAGCAGCAACATCTTGTATTTTTATGCTCTTAAAATGATTTTCAGCCTGCAGAGAGACAAACGTGGATTTTACTAAGCAAAACCTTTTTCTCGGTTTTCAACCAAAGAAAGTGTCTTAGGACACACTTCTTACAAGTTTGATGACATTTTCATGAATACCTCATGCTCTTATCACTTTACTGCCTCAAAGCAGCAACATCTTGTTTTTATGCTCTTAAGCGATTTTTCAGCCGCAGAGAGATCAAACCTGGATTTTACTAAACAAAACCTTTTTTCTGGGTTTTCAACCAAAAGAGAGATGTCTTAGGACACACTTCTTACAAGTTTGATGACATTTTCATGAATACCTCATGCACTTATCACTTTACTGCCTCAAAGCAGCAACATCTTGTTTTATGTGCTCTTAACTGATTTTCAGCCCGCATAGAGAGAGAGAGACCAAACGTGGATTTTTGCACTAAACAAAACCTTTTTTCTGGGTTTTTACCCAACCGAAAGAAAGTGTCTTAGAGACACAATTCTTACAAGTTTGATGACATTTTTTCACTTGAATACCTCATGCACTTATCACTGTACTGCCTCCAAAGCAGCAACATCTTGTTTTTATGCTCTTAAACTGATTTTCTCACCAGCACCAGAGACTCAAACGTGGATTTTACTAAACAAAACCTTTTTTCTGGGTTTTAACGAAAGAAAGTGTCTTAGGAACACAATTCTTACAAGTTTGATGACATTTTTCATGAATACCTCATGCATTCATTACTGTACTGCCTCAAAAGCAGCAACAGCTTGTTTTTAGCATGCGCTTAAACTGATTTTCAGCCCGCAGAGACCAAAAGTGGATTTTACTAAACAAACAAAACCTTTTTCTGGGTTTTTCAATGTAAAAGTGTCTTAGGACACACTTCTTCTAGGATTTGATGACATTTTTCATGAATACCTCATGCACTTATCCTTTGCTGCCTCAAAGCAGCAACATCTTGTTTTATGCTCTTAAACTGATTTTTCCAGCCGCGCAGAGAGACCAAAACGTGGATTTTACTAAACAAAACCTTTTTCTGGGTTTTTTAACCGAAGAAAGTGTCTTAGGACACAATTCTTACAAGTTTGATGACATTTTTCATGAATACCTCATGCATTCATTACTGTACTGCCTCAAAAGCAGCAACATCTTGTTTTTATGCTCTTAAAATGATTTTCAGCCTGCAGAGAGACCAAACGTGGATTTTACTAAACAAAACCTTTTTCTCGGTTTTCAAGCCAAAAGTGTCTTAGGACACACTTCTTACAAGTTTGATGACATTTTCATGAATACCTCATGCTCTTATCACTTTACTGCCTCAAAGCAGCAACATCTTACAAGATGGCGCCGCAGATGGCAGCCTCGGTACTTCGCTCTCTCGTACTTTTTCTGTTTTTGTTTGTTTGTCTCGTCTCCAGCTCTCCCTCTCTGATCACGCGCCATAGCAGGAGGTACTCTTAAACCTTCAGCAATCCACCGGTCAAACTTTTTCACCGGTTTCGTGTTGAACCGGAATACTTTACAGAGACTTTGGTTGGAGGGCAGCGGCTCTTTACTCGGGAATTCGCCGCCAGAGCGCCGGCGATGGAAGAAGCGCAGGGCGTATTTCGTTAAGAGAAGTGCGGCCGGCCTTGGATTTGAACTGCGCTCCCGTCAATTCACCTGGCGAGCGTCCGCTCTCCTGGCCGAACAAGATTGATGAACCCCGGATGCTAAAACCTAAACAAAAGCCAACACGGACTTTAGTAGATCTGCGCCCTCTGCTTCACGAAACCTGGCTTTCGCGATGCGCACATCGGACAGCGCGCTACATCTGCCGGGCTTCCAGCACTGGCCCCGAAGCGGACGCGTCACGCGTGATGCTCTGTCGGAGAAAAGCCAGGGGAGGCGGGATCTCTTTTATGTGCGTTTAATAACGTGAGTTGGTGCACAGATGTCACAGTGTTAATGGAATCGCTTTGCAGCAGCCTCACCTAAAACACTTTTAATAGACTGCAAACCATTTTATTTCACCGCAGGGAGTTCTCCTCATTCATTCTGGCGGTGTGTACATCCCACCTCAGGCCTGTGTGAGTGAGGCACTCCAGCTTTTACCTGGCTGAGCAGATCACCACCATGGAGCACAAACACCCAGACTCCTGCTCCATTGTTCTTGGGGACTTTAACAGAGCAAACCTCAGCAAAGAACTGCCTAAATACAGACAGCATATCAAGTGTAGCACCAGAGGACAAAAAACACACTGGACCACTGCTACACTGTTCTGAAAGATGCATATCACTCAGTCCCCGATGCAGCTTTGGGACTATCTGATCATTGTCTGGTCCATCTTCTGCCGTCAATACAGGCACTAGAAATCTACAAGCCTGTGGTGAAACTGTGAAGAGATGGACCAATGAGGCCAAGCTGGGCCTACAGGTCCTGCTTTGCACTCCACTGATTAGGTGTTTTTTGAGGCTGCTGCTACAGACCTGGACGGGCTCACTGACACTGTGACATCTACATCAGTTTTGTGAGGACATGTGTGTGCCGACTACTTCAAACCTTCTGCACATACAACAACAATAAACCCTGGTTCACTGCAGGACTCAGGCAGCTTCAAATCCAAATAAATCGGGCTAAGAGGCCTACAGTGGTGGGGACAGGATTCTCTACAACCAGGCCAGAAACTCCCTGACCCGGAGGGAGATCAAGTTAGCTAAGAAGAGCTATACTGATAAGCTGGAAAAGAAGTTTTCAAGCCAACGACCCCTCGTCCAGTCTGGAAGGCCTGGAAGTACTTTCACCAACTACAAGAGACCATCCCCCCACTGTGGACAATCACCGTCTGGCCGACGACCTGGGTATCTGTGTTCTACTGCAGGTTCAACAAAGCCACTTCCGCCACGCCCAACTGCCCCATCAACAAACAATCATCTGCCTCCCTCTCACCTCCCCACCCAACCCCCCACCGGCACTGACGATCTGCGAAGAGGATGTGAGTCGGCTCTTTCCAGAGACAGAAGATCAGGAAGGCTCCGGGCCCAGGCAGTGTGTCCCCCCACACTCCTGCCTGAAAGCCTGTGCTGACCAGCTGGCCCCATCTTCACAGAGAGATCTTCAACCCGATCACTGGAGCTGTGTGGAATGAAGTCCCTTCACCTTCAAAGCGCTCCTTAAGATCATCCCGGTCCCCAAGAAATCCTCCATCACAGGATTAAATGACTACAGACCCGGTGCCCTGACGTCTGTGGTCATGAGAATCACCTGAAAAGACTTGTGTTGACCCACCAAGAAGGACATCACAGGCCCCTGCTGGACCCCCTGCAGTTGCCCTATCAGCATAAAACAGGTCGGTGGATGATGCACGGCGTCCAATATGGGACTGCACTATATACTGCAACACCTCGACTCCCCAGGGACATACGCCAGGGGTTCTGTTCTAAATTGGACTTCAGCTCGGCATTCGACATTCAACACGATCATCCCGGAGACTTCTTCATCCCAAACTCTGCCAGCTCACAGGTGCCAGCCCCCACCTGTCGGTTGGATCACTAACTTCTGACAGACAGGGCCGCAAGGTGAGGCTGGGAAAAAACATATATATATCAACACCGGACCATCAGTACCGGTGCGCCCCGAGAATGTGCTCTCTCCACTGCTCTTCTCCTGTACACCAGCGAGTGCACCTCCAGGGGACCCGTCTGTTAAACTCCTGAAGTTCGCAGACGACACAGCGAGTCATCGGCCTCATCAGGAGCCGGTGACGAGTCTGCGTACAGGCGGGAGAGGTTGAACAGCTGGTCCTCTGGTGTGGTGAGAACCACACTATGGAGCTGAACAAGCTCAAGACTGTGGAGATGACAGTGGACTTCAGGAGGAGCCCCCCAGCACCGCCCCCCCTCACCATACACAATAGCACTGTGTCCGCAGTGGAGACCTTCAGGTTTCTGGGATACAATTCCCAGGACCTGGAAGTGGGCC
The DNA here is from genome assembly GCA_036178185.1 of Liparis tanakae. Taxonomy (NCBI): domain Eukaryota; kingdom Metazoa; phylum Chordata; class Actinopteri; order Perciformes; family Liparidae; genus Liparis; species Liparis tanakae. The sequence goes on along the minus strand of JAYMGU010000857.1, from coordinate 14,749 downwards.
TCCAACATCAACACCATCCGGAAAAAGGCCCAGCAGAGGCTGTACTTCCTGCGCCAGCTCAGGAAGTACAGCCTGCCTCAAGAAACTGCACGATCCTCTTCTACACCGCCATCATCCAGTCCGTCTCTGCTGCTCCTCCATCACTGTGTGGTTTGGATCGGCCACCAAACAGGACAGAGGCAGACTACAGCGGATCTCGTCAGGTCGGCAGAGAACTATTGGTTCCAGCCTGCCACCTCCATCCTGGACATACACCTCCAGAGTCAGGAAGCGGGCTGGAAAAGATCACTACAGACCCGTCACACCTGGACTGCAAAGCTGTTCTCAACTCACTCCTCCCCTCTGGGAGGCGCTACAAACTCTGTGCGCCAAAACTACCAGAACACTAAAAAACAACTTCTTCCCTCTGGCTGTCACCTGATGAACACTTGACCAGACTCTCCATCTGCACTATGTGCACTTTTTTAAGTACTGCCTTTAATGTCTTTTTTGAATCTTTTTATATTTATCTAGTTTAATGTATATTGTGTATGTATGAGAGAACAAAAAATTGGAACCGGAGACAAATTCCATGTATGTGAACACTTTCATGGCCATTAAAGCTGATTCTGATTCTGATTCTGATTCTGATCTTGTTTTTATGCTCTTAAACTGATTTTCAGCCCGCAGAGAGATCAAACCTGGATTTTACTAAACAAAACCTTTTTTCTGGGTTTTCAACCAAAAAGTGTCTTAGGACACACTTTTTACAACTTTTGACATTTTTCATGAATACCTCATGCATTCATTGCTGTACTGCCTCAAAGAAAGCAGCAACATCTTGTTTTATGCTCTTAAAATGATTTTTCAGCCTGCAGAGAGGGCCAAACGTGGATTTTACTAAACAAAACCTTTTTTCTGGGTTTTCAACCCAAAGAAATTGTCTTAGGACACACTTCTTACAAGTTTGATGACATTTTTTCTACGAGAAATACCTGATGCTTTCATCACTTTAATGCCCTTAAGCTGTATCGCCGCCTTGTTTTTATGTAGCGCTTAAACTAATTTTTTCAGCCATAGAGAGAGATCAAACCTGGATTTTACTAAACAAAACCTTTTTCTGGGTTTTTCAACCAAAAGTGTCTTAGGACACACTTCTTCACAAAGTTTGATGACATTTTCATGAATACCTGATGCTCTTATCACTTTACTGCCTCAAAAGCAGCAACATCTTGTTTTTATGCTCTTAAACTGATTTTCAGCCGGAGAGACCAAACGTGGATTTTACTAAACAAAACCTTTTTCTTCACCAGGTTTTCAACCCAAAGAGATGTCTTAGGACATACAAGTTTGATGACATTTTCACAGAAAGCTACCTGATACTTTCATCACTTTAATGCCCCTTAAAGCTATATCTTCTTCTTGTTTTGTGCGCTTAAACTAATTTTCAGCCCGCAGAGATCAAACCTGGATTTTACTAAAAAAAACCTTGCCTGGGTTTTCAACCAAAAGTGTCTTAGGACACACTTCTTACAAGTTTGATGACATTTTCATGAATACCTGATGCTCTTATCCGCTTTACTGCCTCCAAAGCTTAGCAACATCTTGTTTTTATGCTCTTAAACTGAGTTTTCCAGCCGAGAGAGAGACCAAAAGTGGATTTGACTAAACAAAACCTTTTTTTGGTTTTTCAACCAAGAAAAAGAAGTTTATTAGGACACACTTCTTATAAGTTTGATGTAGTACATTTCACAGAAATACCTGATGCTTTCATCACTTTAATGCCTTATAAGCTGTATCTTCTTCTTGTTTTTGTCTTAAAAACTGTTTTTCAGCCATACAGAGAGATCAAACAGATGGATTTTTACCTAAACAAAACCTTTTTCTGGGTTTTCCACCAAAGTAATCTTAGGACTACCGCCATTCGTTCAAAGTTTGATGACATTTTCATGAATACCTCATGCATTCATTTACTATGCCATCAAAGCAGTAATCATCTTGTTTTTGCTGCTCTTAAACTAATTTTCAGCCCGCAGAGACCAAAAAGTGGATTTTACTAAGCAAAACCTTTTTCTGGGTTTTCAACCAAAAGTGTCTTGGGACACCTTCTTACAAGTTTGATCCACATTTTTTCATGAATACCTCATGCATTCATTACTGTACTGCCTCCAAAGCAGCAACATCTTGTTTATGTATGCTCTTAAACTGATTTTCAGCCACATAGAGAAGAGACCAAAAGTGGATTTTAATAAACAAAACCTTTTTCTGGAGTTTTTTTCAACCAAAAGTTTCTTAGGACACACTTCTTAGGAGTTTGATGACATTTTTCACATACTTGAATACCTGATGCACTTATCACTTTACTGCCTCAAAGCAGCAATCATCTTGTTTTTTGTGCTCTGTAAACTGATTTTCAGCCATAGAGAGACCAAAACTTAGCGTGGATTTTACTAACCAAAACATTTTTCTGGGTTTTTTAACCGAAAAGTGTCTTAGGACACCAAATTCTTACGTGACAAGTTTGATGACATTTTTCATGAATACCTCATGCATTCATTGCCATGTATACTGCCTCAAAGCAGCAACATCTTGTTTTTATGCTTGGCCCAAACTGATTTTCAGCCATAGCAGAGAGAGACCCAAAAAGTGGATTTTACTAAACAAAACCTTTTTTTCTGGGTTTTCAACCAAAAGTGTCTTAGGACACACTTCTTACTAGGTTTGATTAACATTTTTCATGAATACCTCATGCACTTATCACTTTACTGCCTCAAAGCAGCAACATCTTGTTTTTATGCTCTTAAAACTGATTTTTCGAGCCGCCAGAGAGAGACCAAGCGTGGATTTTACTAAACAAAACCTTTTTCTGGGTTTTTCAACCAAAAAGAAAGTCTTAGGACACGCCTTCTTACAAGTTTGATCCACATTTTCATGAATACCTCATGCATTCATTACTGTACTGCCTCAAAGCAGCAACATCTTGTTTTATGCTCTTAAAAATGATTTTCAGCCTGCAGAGAGACCAAACGTGGATTTTACTAAACAAAGACCCTTACCTTCTCGGTTTTTTCAACCAAAGAAAGTGTCTTAGGACACACATTCTTACGCGCACAAAGTTTGATTAAACATTTTCATGAATACCTCAGCATGCCATGCTCTTATCACTTTACTGCCTCAAAACAGCAACATCTTGTTTTATGCTGCTGCGCTTAAACTGATCCAGTTTTCAGCCCTTGCAGAGAGAATCCAAGCCTGGATTTTACTAAACAAAACCTTTTTCTGGGTTTTTCAACCAAAGAAGTGTGTCTTAGGACACACCTAACTTACAAGTTTGATGACATTTTCATGAATACCTCATGCACTTATCACTTTACTGCCTCAAAAGCAGCAACATCTTGTTTTATGCTCTTAAACTGATTTTCAGCCCATAGAGAGACCAGACCAAAGCGTGGATTTTTTTAAAACAAAACCTTTTTCTGGGTTTCAACCAGAAGAAAGTGTCTTAGGACACAGATGCCTACAAGTTTGATGACATTTTCATGAATACCTCATGCACTTATCACTGTACTGCCTCAAAGCAGCAACATCTTGTTTTATGCTCTTAAACTGATTTTCAGCCGCAGAGAGACCAAACGTGGATTTTTACTAAACAAAACCTTTTTCTGGGTTTTTTAACGAAGAAAGTGTCTTAGGACACAATTCTTACAAGTTTGATGACATTTTTCATGAATACCTCATGCATTCATTATCTCTGTACTGCCTCAAAGCAGCAACAGCTTGTTTTTATCTTTAATGCAAACTGATTTTCAGCCCGCAGAGAGACCAAGAACCTGGATTTTACTAAACAAAACCTTTTTCTGGGTTTTCTGGCAAAGTGTCTTAGGACACACTTCTTACAAGTTTGATGACATTTTCATGAATACCTCATGCACTTATCACTTTACTGCCTCAAAAGCAGCAACATCTTGTTTTATGCTCTTAAACTGATTTTCAGCCACGCAGAGAGAGACCAAACGCGATGGATTTTTACTAAACAAAACCTTTTTCTGGGTTTTAACGAAAAAGTGTCTTAGGAACACACAATTCTTACAAGTTTGATGACATTTTTCATGAATACCTCATGCACTTATCACTGTTACTGCCTCAAAAGCAGCAACATCTTCGTTTTTAATAACTCTTAAAATGATTTTCAGCCTGCAGAGACCAAACGTGGATTTTACTAAACAAAACCTTTTTCTCGGTTTTTAACCAAAGAAAGTGTCTTAGGACACACTTCTTACAAGTTTGATGAAAACATTTTTTCATGAATACCTCATGCTCTTCATTCACTTTGCACTGCCCTCAAAGCAGCAACATCTTGTTTTTATGCTCTTAGCTGATTTTCAGCCGCAGAGAGAGATCAAACCCTGGATTTTACCTAAACAAAACCTTTTTTCTGGGTTTTCAACCAAAAGTGTCTTAGGACACACTTTTTACAAGTTTGATGACATTTTCATGAATACCTCATGCATTCATTACTGTACTGCCCCTCAAAGCAGCAACATCTTGTTTTTATGCTCTTAAAATGATTTTCAGCCTGCAGAGACCACCAAGCGTGGTTTTTACTAAACAAAACCTTTTTCTGGGTTTTTCAACCCAAAAGTGTCTTAGGACACACACTGCTCTTACAAGTTTGATGATTATTTTCACGAATACCTATGCTTCTTCACTTTAATGCCTTAAAGCTGTACTTCTTGTTTTTTTGCTTAAACTAATTTTCAGCCACTTAGAGAGACCAAACCTGGATTTTTACTAAACAAAACCTTTTTCTGGGTTTTCAACCAAAAAAGTGTCTTAGGACACACTTCTTACAAGTTTGATGACATTTTCATGAATACCTGATGCTTTCTTATCACTTTACTGCCTCAAAGCAGCAACATCTTGTTTTTTATGCTTAAACTGATTTTCAGCCCGCAAGAGACCAAAAGTGGATTTTACTAAACAAAACCTTTTTTCTGGGTTTTTCAACCAAAGAGAAAGTTTTAGGACACACTTCTTACAAGTTTGATACATTTTTCAAATACCTGATGCTTTCATCACTTTCTGTACTGCCTCAAGCAACTTCTTGTTTTATGCTTAAACTGATTTTCAGCCCGCAGAGAGACCCTCAAAAGTGGATTTTACTAAACAAAACCTTTTTTCTGGGTTTTCAGCAAAAGTGTCTTAGGACACACTTCTACAAGTTTGATGACATTTTCGCCATGAATACCTCATGCATTCATTGCTGTGCTGCCTCAAGCAGCAACATCTTGTTTTATGCGCTTTAAACTGATTTTTCAGCCCGCAGAGAGAAGAGGCCAAAGTGGTTTTACTAAACAAAACCTTTTTTTTGGGTTTTCAACCAAAAGTGTCTTAGGACACACACTTCTTACAATTTGATCACATTTTTTGAATACCTCATGCATTCATTGCTGTACTGCCTCAAAGCAGCAACATCTTGTTTTTATGCTCTGCTCTTAAACTGATTTTCAGCCTGCAGAGAGACTTTTCACATGTCAAAAGTGGATTTTAATAAACAAAACCTTTTTTCTGGGTTTTAACCAAAAAAAATTCTTAGGACACACTTCTTACAAGTTTGATGACATTTTCCATGAATACCTCATGCACTTATCACTTTACTGCACTGCCTCTCAGCAGCAACATCTTGTTTTTTATGTGCTTTTAAACTGATTTTCAGCCGCAGAGAGACCCAGTGGATTTTACTAAACAAAACCTTTTTCTGGGTTTTTAACCAAAGAAAGTGTCTTAGGACACAATCTTACAAGTTTGATATTTTCTGAATACCTCATGCTCTTATCACTTTACTGCCTCAAAGCAGCAACATCTTGTTTTTATATCTTAAACTGATTTTCAGCCCGAGAGACCAAAAGTGGATTTTACTAAACAAAACCTTTTTCTGGGTTTTTTAACAAAAAGTGTCTTAGGACCACCGCTACAAGTTTGGTGACATTTTCCCTACAGATGAATACCTCATGCACTTATCACTTTACTGCCTCAACTGCCTCAAAGCAACATCTTGTTTTTGTCTTTGGTCTTAAACTGATTTTTCAGCCATAGAGAGACCAAGCGTGGATTTTACTAAACAAAACCTTTTTTCTGGGTTTTTCAACCAAAAGTGTCTTAGGACACATCTACAAGTTTGATGACATTTCATGAATACCTCATGCATTCATTTTATCACTTTACTGCCTCAGCAGCAACATCTTGTTTTATGCTCTTAAAATTTTTTTCAGCCCAGAGACCCGCCAAACGTGGTTTATAAACAAAACCTTTTTTGGGTTTTTCAGCAAAAAGTGTGTAGGACACTTCTTACAAGTTTGATCACATTTTTCATGAATACCTCATGCATTCATTACTGTACTGTACTGCCTCAAAGCAGCAACATCTTGTTTTATGCTCTTAAATGATTTTTCAATGCACAGAGACAAAGTGGATTTTACTAAACAAAACCTTTTTCTGGGTTTTCAACAGCAAAAAAGTGTCTTAGGACACTTCTTACACGTGTGTTGACATTTTCATGAATACCTCATGCACTTATCACTTTACTGCCTCAAAAGCAGCAAATTATCATCTTGTTTTTATGCTCTTAAACTGATTTTCAGCCGCAGAGAGATCAAACGTGGATTTTACTAAACCGAAAAAAAAAAAAAAAAGCCTTTTTTTTGGGTTTTTAACCGAAAGAAAGTGTCTTAGGACAATTCTACAAGTTTGATGACATTTTCATGAATACCTCATGCACTTATCACTGTACTGCCTCAAAGCAGCAACATCTTGTTTTATGCTCTTAAACTGATTTTCAGCCAGCAGAGAGACCGCCATTAAGTGGATTTTACTAAACAAAACCTTTTTTCGGGTTTTTAACCAAGAAAGTGTCTTGGACACAATTCTTACACTTTTGATGACATTTTCATAAACCTCATGCACTTATCACTGTACTGCCTCAAAGCAGCAGCAACATCTTGTTTTATGCTCTTAAACTGATTTTTCAGCCGCAGAGAGACCAAAAGTGGATTTTACTAAACAAAACCTTTTTCTGGGTTTTAACCAAGAAAGTGTCTTAGGACACACTTCTTAAGTTTGATGACATTTTCATGAATACCTCATGCATTCATCCGTACTGCCTCAAAAGCAGCAACATCTTGTTTTTATGCGCTTAAAGCTGATTTTCAGCCGCAGAGACCAACTGGATTTTTACTAAACAAAACCTTTTTTCTGGGTTTTCAACCAAAAGTGTCTTAGGACACACTTCTTACAAGTTTGATGACATTTTTCATGAATACCTCATGCACTTATCACTTTACTGCCTCAAAGCAGCAACATCTTGTTTTATGCTCTTAAATGATTTTCAGCCCGCAGAGATCAAACCTGGATTTTACTAAACAAAACCTTTTTTCTGGGTTTTCAACCAAAAAAGTGTCTTAGGACACACTTCTTACAAGTTTGATGACATTTTTCATGAATACCTCATGCTTCATCACTTCACACGTACTGCCTCAAAGCAGCAACATCTTGTTTTTTGTCTTAAGCTTGATATTTTCAGCCTGCAGAGACCAAACTGGATTTTTTAAAAACAAACCTTTTCTGGGTTTCAACCAAAAGAAAGTGTCTTAGGACACACTTCTTACAAGTTTGATGACATTTTCATGACCACCTGATGCTCTTATCACTTTACTGCCTCAAAGCAGCAACATCTTGTTTTTATGCTCTTAAACTGATTTTCAGCCGAGGAGAAGAGAGATCAAACCTGGATTTACTAAACAAAACCTTTTTCTGGGTTTTCAACCAAAGAAAGTGTCTTAGGACACACTTCTTATTTCTTTAGGATTTGATGACATTTTTCATGAATACCTGATGCTTCATGCTTTACTGCCCAAAGCAGCAACAGCTTATCTTTGTTTTTATCGCTTAAATGATTTTCAGCCGGAGAGACCAAACGTGGATTTTACTAAACAAAAACCTTTTTCTGGGTTTTTCAGCAAAAAAGAAAGTCTTGGAGTTCACCCGCACATTACAAGTTTGATGACATTTTCATGAATACCTCATGCACTTATCATTGCACATACTGCCTAAAAGCAGCAACATCTTGTTTTTATGCTCTTAAACTGATTTTCAGCCCGCCAGAGACCAAAAGTGGATTTTAATAAACAAAACCTTTTTCTGGGTTTTCAAAAAAGAAAGTCTTAGGACACCTTTTTACAGTTTGATGCATTTTCATGAATACCTCATGCATTCATTACTGTACTGCCTCAAAGCAGCAACATCTTGTTTTTATGCTCTTAAATGATTTTCAGCGCAGAAGACCAAAGTGGATTTTAATAAACAAAACCTTTTTTTCTGGGTTTTCAACCAAAAAGAAAGTGTCTTAGGACACACTTCTTACAAGTTTGATGACATTTTCATGAATACCTCATGCATTCATTACTGTACTGCCTCAAGCGCAACATCTTGTTTTTATGCTCTTAAACTGATTTTCAGCCCCAGAGACCAAAGGATTTTACTAAGCAAAACCTTTTTCTGGGTTTTCAGCAACCAAAGAAAGTGTCTTGGGACACACTTCTTACAAGTTTGATGACATTTTCATGAATACCTCATGCTCTTTCACTTTACTGCCTCAAAGCAGCAACATCTTGTTTTTATGCTCTTAAACTGATTTTTCAGCCCATAGACCAAAAGTTCAAATGGATTTTACTAAAAAACCAGCACTTTTTTTGGGTTTTCAGGTTTTTCAACTGAAAGTGTCTTAGGACACCTTCTTACAAGTTTGATGACATTTTTCATGAATACCTCATACTTCATCCTTTACTGCCTCAAGCAGCTGTAACTTTATCTTGTTTTATCGCTTTAAACTGATTTTCAGCCCGCAGAGATCAAAGTGGATTTTACTAAACAAAAACCTTTTTTTGGGTTTTCAGCAAAAGTGTCTTAGGACACACTTTACAAGTTTGATACATTTTCATGAATACCTCATGCATTCATCCTTTTACTGTACTGCCTCAAAGCAGCAACATCTTGTTTTATGCTCTTAAAATGTTTTTCAGCCCACCTGAGAGACCAAGCGGGATTTTTACTAAACAAAACCTTTTTCTGGGTTTTTAACCGAAAAGGTATCTTAGGACACTTCTTAAGTTTGATGACATTTTTCAAAAAAACACCTTACTTACTGCCTCCAGCAGCAACATCTTGTTTTATGCTCTTAAACCCTAAAAATGATTTTCCAGCCCTCAGCAGAGAGACCAAGTGGATTTTACTAAACAAACCTTTTTTTTCTGGGTTTTCAACCAAAGTGTCTTGGAGGACACACTTCTTACAAGTTTGATGACATTTTTCATGAATACCTCATGCACTTATTACTGTACTGCTATTGTACTGCCTAAAAGCAGCAACATCTTGTTTTATGCTCTTAAACTGATTTTCAGCCGCAGAGACCAAAGTGGATTTTTACAAAACAAAACCTTTTTTCTGGGTTTTCAACCAAAAAAGTGTCTTAGGACACACTTCTTACAAGTTTGATGACATTTTCATGAATACCTCGCACTGCACTTATCACTTTACTGCCTCAAAGCAGCAACATCTTGTTTTTATGCTCTTAAACTGATTTTCAGCCCGCAGAGAGACCAAAGTGGATTTTACTAAACAAAACCTTTTTCTGGGTTTTTTAACCGAAGAAGTGTCTTAGGACACATTCTTACAAGTTTGATGACATTTTCATGAATACCTCATGCACTTATTTTACTGCCTCAAAGCAGCAACATCTTGTTTTATGCTCTTAAACTGATTTTCAGCCGCAGAGAGACCAAACGTGGATTTTACTAAACAAAACCTTTTTTCTGGGTTTTTTAACGAAGAAAGTGTCTTAGGACACACTTCTTACAAGTTTGATGACATTTTCATGAATACCTCATGCTCTTATCTTTACTGCCTCAAAGCAGCAACATCTTGTTTTTATGCTCTTAAACTGATTTTCAGCCCGAAGAGAGACAAACCGTGGATTTTACTAAACAAAACATTTTTCTTTTTTGGGTTTTCAACCAAAAAAGTGTCTTAGGACACACTTCTTCAAGTTTGATACATTTTCATGAATACCTCATGTATTCATTACTGTACTGCCTCAAAGCAGCAACATCTTGTTTTTATGCTCTTAAAATGATTTTCAGCCGCAGAGATCAAACGTGGATTTTACTAAACAAAACCTTTTTCTGGGTTTTTCAACCAAAGAAAGTCTTAGGACACACTTCTTACAAGTTTGATGACATTTTCAAATCCTCTTGCATCACTTTACTGTACTGCCTCAAAGCTGTAACAACATCTTGTTTTTTTGCTCTTAAATTTTTTTCAGCCCGCAGAGAGACCAAGCGTGGATTTTACTAAACAAAACCTTTTTCTCGGTTTTTCAACCAAAGAAAGTGTCTTAGGACACACTTCTTAAGGATTTGATGACATTTTTCATGAATACCTGATGCTCTTATCACTTTACTGCCTCAAAGCAGCAACATCTTGTTTTTATGCTCTTAAACTGATTTTCAGCCAGTGTCTTGTTTATGCTTAAACTGATTTTATTTTTACTAAACAAAACCTTTTTCTGGGTTTTCAACCAAAGAAAGTGTCTTACGACACACTTCTTACAAGTTTGATGACATTTTCATGAATACCTCATGCATTCATTACTTTACTGCCTCAAAGCAGCAACATCTTGTTTTTATGCTCTTAAACTGATTTTCAGCCCGCAGAGAGATCAAACGTGGATTTGACTAAACAAACCTTTTTCTGGGTTTTTCAACCAAAGAAGTGTCTTAGGACACTTCTTCTAAGTTTGATGACATTTTCATGAATACCTCATGCACTTATCACTTTACTGCCTCAAAGCAGCAACATCTTGTTTTATGCTCTTAAACTGATTTTCAGCCCGCAGAGAGAACCAAAAGTGATTTACTAAACAAAACCTTTTTTCTGGGTTTTTTAACCAAGAAAGTGTCTTAGGACACAATACTTACAAGTTTGATGACATTTTCATGAATACCTCATGCATTCATCACTTGTACTGCCTCAAAGCAGCAACATCTTGCTTTTTATCTTAAACTGATTTTTCAGCCATAGAGAGAGACCAAAAGTGGATTTTTACTAAACAAAACCTTTTCTGGGTTTTCAACCAAAGAAAGTGTCTTAGGACACACTTCTTACAAGTTTGATGACATTTTCATGAATACCTCATGCACTTATCACTTTACTGCCTCAAAGCAGCAACATCTTGTTTTTATGCTCTTAAACTGATTTTCAGCCCGCAGAGAGACCAAACGTGGATTTTTACTAAACAAAACCTTTTTTCTGGGTTTTTAACCAAAGAAAGTGTCTTAGGACACAATTCTTACAAGTTTGATGACATTTTCATGAATACCTCATGCATTCATTACTGTACTGCCTCAAAGCAGCAACATCTTGTTTTTTATCGCTTAAACTGATTTTCAGCCCATAGAGAGACCAAAACGTGGATTTTTACTAAACAAAACCTTTTTTTTTTTTAACCAAAGAAAGTGTCTTAGGACACAATTCTTACAAGTTTGATGACATTTTTCATGAATACCTCATGCATTCATCCACTGTACTGCCTCAAAGCAGCAACATCTTGTTTTTATTCTAAACTGATTTTCAGCCCGCAGAGAGACCAAAAGGGGAGCATACTAAACAAAACCTTTTTTTCTGGGTTTTCAACCAAAAAGTGTCTTAGGACACACTTTTACAAGTTTGATGACATTTTTCATGAATACCTCATGCATTCATCACTTTACTGCCTCAAAGCAGCAACATCTTGTTTTTATGCTCTTAAACTGATTTTCAGCCGCAGAGACCAAACGTGGATTTTACTAAAAAAAAACCTTTTTTCTGGGTTTTTTCAACCAAAAGTGTCTTAGGACACTTCTTACAAGATTTGATGACATTTTCATGAATACCTCATGCATTCATCACTTTACTGCCTCAAAGCAGCAACATCTTGTTTTTATGCTCTTAAACTGATTTTCAGCCAGAGAGATCAAAAACTGGTGGATTACTAAACAAAACCTTTTTTTGGGTTTTCAACCAAAAGTGTCTTAGGACACAATTCTTACAAGTTTGATGACATTTTCATGAATACCTGATGCTCATTCACTGTACTGCCTCAAAGCAGCAACATCTTGTTTTTATGCTCTTAAACTGATTTTCAGCCTGAGAGACAAAACCAAAAGTGGATTTTACTAAACAAAACCTTTTTTTCTGGTTTTTCAACCAAAGAAAGTGTCTTAGGACACACTTCTTACAAGTTTGATGACATTTTTCATGAATACCTCATGCTTCATCACTGTACTGCCTCAAAGCAGCAACATCTTGTTTTTATGCTCTTAAACTGATTTTCAGCCCAGAGAGACCAAAGTGGATTTTACTAAACAAAACCTTTTTTGGGTTTTCAACCAAAGAAAGTGTCTTAGGACACACTTCTTACAAGTTTGATGACATTTTCATGAATACCTCATGCATTCATTACTTTACTGCCTCAAAGCAGCAACATCTTGTTTTTATGCTCTTAAACTGATTTTTCAGCCGCAGAGAAAGTGGATTTACTAAACAAAACCTTTTTTCTGGGTTTTCAACTAAAAGTGTCTTAGGACACAATTTTACAAGTTTGATGACATTTTCATGAATACCTCATGCATTCATTACTGTACTGCCTCAAAGCAGCAACATCTTGTTTTTATGCTCTTAAACTGATTTTCAGCCCGCAGAGACCAAAGTGGATTTTACTAAACAAAACCTTTTTTTCTGGGTTTTCAACCAAAAAGTGTCTTAGGACACACTTCTTACAAGTTTGATGACATTTTCATGAATACCTCATGCTTCATTACTTTACTGCCTCAAAGCAGCAACATCTTGTTTTTATGCTCTTAAACTGATTTTCAGCCGAGAGATCAAACGTGGATTTTACTAAACAAAACCTTTTTTCTGGGTTTTCAACCAAAAGTGTCTTAGGACACACTTCTTACAAGTTTGATGACATTTTCATGAATACCTCATGCATTCATTACTGTACTGCCTCAAAGCAGCAACATCTTGTTTTATGCTCTTAAAACTGATTTTCAGCCCGCAGAGAGATCCAAACGTGGATTTTACTAAACAAAACCTTTTTTCTGGGTTTCAAAAGAAAGTGTCTTAGGACACACTTCTTACAAGTTTGATGACATTTTCATGAATACCTCATGCACTTATCACTTTACTGCCTCAAAGCAGCAACATCTTGTTTTTATGCTCTTAAACTGATTTTCAGCCCGCAGAGAGAGACCAAACGTGGATTTTACTAAACAAAACCTTTTTCTGGGTTTTTAACCGAAAAGTGTCTTAGGACACAATTCTTACAAGTTTGATGACATTTTCATGAATACCTCATGCATTCATTACTGTACTGCCTCAAAGCAGCAACATCTTGTTTTATGCTCTTAACTGATTTTCAGCCATAGAGAGACCAAACGTGGATTTTTACTAAACAAAACCTTTTTTCTGGGTTTTCAACCAAAAGTGTCTTAGGACACACTTCTTACAGTTTGATGACATTTTCATGAATACCTCATGCTCTTATCACTTTACTGCCTCAAAGCAGCAACATCTTGTTTTTATGCTCTTAAACTGATTTTCAGCCAGAGAGATCAAACCTGGATTTTACTAAACAAAACCTTTTTTTGGGTTTTCAACCGAAGAAAGTGTCTTAGGACACACTTCTTACAAGTTTGATGACATTTTCATGAGTACGTCATGCATTCATTACTGTACTGCCTCAAAAAAGCAGCAACATCTTGTTTTTATGCTCTTAAACTGATTTTCAGCCTGCAGAGACCAAACGTGGATTTTACTAAACAAAACCTTTTTCTGGGTTTTCAACCAAAGAAAGTGTCTTAGGACACACTTCTTACAAGTTTGATGACATTTTCATGAATACCTCATGCTTTATCACTTTACTGCCTCAAAGCAACATCTTGTTTTATGCGCTTAAACTGATTTTCAGCCCGCAGAGAGATCAAACCTGATTTTTACTAAACAAAACCTTTTTTCTGGGTTTCAACCCAAAGAAAGTGTCTTAGGACACACTTCTTACAAGTTTGATGACATTTTCATGAATACCTCATGCACTCATCACTTTACTGCCTCAAAGCAGCAACATCTTGTTTTATGCTCTTAAACTGATTTTCAGCCCGCAGAGACCAAACGTGGATTTTACTAAACAAAACCTTTTTTCTGGGTTTTTCAACAAAAGAAAGTGTCTTAGGACACACTTCTTACAAGTTTGATGACATTTTCATGAATACCTCATGCATTCATTACTTTACTGCCTCAAAGCAGCAACATCTTGTTTTTATGCTTAAACTGATTTTCAGCCCGCAGAGAGATGAAACGTGGATTTTACTAAACAAAACCTTTTTTCTGGGTTTTCAACCAAAGAAAGTGTCTTAGGACACACTTCTTACAAGTTTGATGACATTTTCATGAATACCTCATGCACTTATCACTTTACTGCCTCAAAGCAGCAACATCTTGTTTTTATGCTCTTAAACTGATTTTCAGCCCGCAGAGAGACCAAAAGTGGATTTTACTAAACAAAACCTTTTTTCTGGGTTTCAACCAAAGAAAGTGTCTTAGGACACAATTCTTACAAGTTTGATGACATTTTCATGAATACCTCATGCATTCATTACTGTACTGCCTCAAAGCAGCA
>JAYMGU010000856.1:0-16997 GCA_036178185.1 Liparis tanakae | reverse complement strand
CTTAAGAAGAAACTTGTAAATCAAAAGAATATGTTTCTGGAAAAACACTTTGGGGTCAGTGCAGGTGAAATCATTTTGAAAAAAGGAACAATGCTGGTTTAACAGCAATATCATTAAACAGAAATTTTGGGCTGGGGACACATAATTGTGTTGAAAGAAGAATATATGTATTCTTTAGAAAATCACTTTGGGTAGTGTAGGTTGGAAACAGTTTAAGCATAAAAAACAAGAAGATCCAACTTTAAGGCTGTAAAGTATAACGCATTCAGGTATTCATGCACATATCATGAAACTTGTAAATATTATGGTCTGAGACACATAACTGTGTGGAAAATCAATAGAATATGTATTTTAGAAAAACATTTAGCTGTGCAGGTGGAAATCAGTTTGCCATAAAAAACAAGAACATGCTGCTTTGAGGCAATAGAATGAAGCATCAGGTATTCAATAACAATATAATGAAACTTGTTCTTGTGTCTGAACACATTATTGTAGTTGAAAAGCAAGAATATATGTATTTTAGAAAATCCACTTTGGGCTCAGTGTAGCTGTTGAACGGACAAAAAACAAGAAGATCCAACTTTGAGGCTGTAAGTGATGAACGCATCAGGCATTAACATTATCATGAAACTTGTAATTATTCTGAGACACATAACTGTGTGAACAAAGATTTGCAATCAGACATATGTCATGACTAAATTTTAAGTAAAGAAAACAACTTGCTGAAAGTAAAGTATGGCTTTGAAATCAGAACTTGTTAGTTGAAAATAACTGTGAACAAAGAAAATTTTTAGAAAAAACTTTTGCTGTTGGAAATCAGTTTAAGCATAAAAACAAGAACATGTGCTTTGAGGCAATAAGTAATGAAGCATCAGGTATTCATACATATAATGAAACTTGTATTAGGTCTGAGACACATATTGTGTTGAAAGGATTATATCTTTAGGAAACACTGTAGTTGGGAAAACGTTTAAGCATAAAAAAAAGAACAGTTGCTTTTAAATAGTAAAAGGCCATCATGAAACTTGTATTGAGGGTCTGAGACACATAACGTGGTTAAGAAATCAAAAATGGCTATTAGGCTTGGAAACAGTTTGAGCAAAACAAGAAGATCAACTTTAAGGCTGTAAAGTGATGAACTACAGGTATTCATGCACATATCATGAAACTTGTAAATTTATGGTCTGAGAACATAACTGTGTGGAAAATCAATAGAATATTCTTTTAGGAAAAATACTTTTACTAGTGTAGGTTGGAAACAGTTTAACAAAAAACAAGAACATGGTTTGAGGCAATAGATGGAACATCAGGTATCATATAATATAATGAACTTGTATCTTGTGGGGCTGGGGCATATATTGTGTTGAAAAAGAAGAATATATGTGTTTTGTTATTTTTAAAATTTTCCAGTGAATTTGAATCTTTGCCAGATAAAAAAAAGAAGATCCAACTTTAGGCTGAAGTGATAATACAGGTTATTCAAATTCATCTGAAACTTGAAATATTTGGTCTGAGACATTAAAATTGTGGAAAAAAAAGATTCTTTAGAAAAAACTTTTTTAAACCGGTTGGGAAAACAAAATTACATAAAAAACAAGAACAGTTGCTTTTTAGGCAAAGGGGGGAAAGCATCAATTATTTAAAAATTAAAGAAACCTTTTCAATCTTTGGGCTGGGGAAATTAAATTTTGTTTAAAAAGAATATATTTTTGAAAAAATTTCTGTAAGGGAAAAAACCAAAAATTCCCCATAAAAAAAAAGAAAATCCAACTTAAAAGGTTAAAATGATAAAAGCATTGGTATTTATGCACATATCAATTTAAATTTTAAAATTTTGGTCTGGGGACAATAAAAAAATTAAAAACAAGAAAATGTTTTTAGAAAAAAATGAAAATTTTTTGGGCTAGCACTTAAAAACAGTTTAAAAAAGCCCAAAAAACGGAAAAAAAAACTTTAAGGGTGTAAATGAAACTTTTAAATTCATGAAAAATTTAAAAACTTTGGGGAAAAAAAAACCAAAAACATAAAAATGGGTTGGTTTTAAAACAATTTTTAAAAAAAGTATTTTTAGGAAAAAAAAACACCTTTTAAAGGCTTTAATGCAAGGGAAATTAAATTTTTTCCACAAATTTTTAAAAAACAAGAAACCAATGGGTGTTTGAAAAAAAAGGCCAAAGGGGACGAAAGAAATTTTTAAAAAAGGCCAAAATTCCACAACAAATAATGAAACCTTTTGGGCAAACCTTTTGGGTTTTAAAAAAACAAAAAATTTGTTGAAAAAGGCAAAAAAAAATATATTCTTTTAGGAAAATCCACTTTTTGTGCCTTTAAAGTTGGATCTTCTTTGTTTTTATGCGCTTTAAACTGATTTCCAGCCTGCTACTGAGCCCAAAAGTGTTTTTTTTCCTAAAGAATACATATATTCTTGTTTTTCAACACAATAATGTGTCTCAGACCATAAGATTGACACAAGTTTTATTATATTGTTATTGGAATACCTGATGCTTCCATTACTTTATTGCCTCAAAGCAGCATGTTCTGTTTTATGCTACTTTAAACTGATTTCCAGCCTGCACTGAGCCCAAAAAGTGTTTTTTTCCTAAAGAATACATATTCTATTGATTTTCCACACAGTTATGTGTCTCAGACCATAATATTTGCATAAGTTTCATGATATGTGCATGAATACCTAATGCGTTCATCAATTTTGCTGTTTTAAAGTTGGATCTTCTTGTTTTATGCGCTTAAACTGATTTCCAGCTCACACTGAGCCCAACATTGTTTTTCCTAAAGAAGTCACATATATTCTTGCTTTTCAACACAATAATGTGTCTCAGACCACACACGACAAGTTTCTATTATATTGTTATTGAATACCTGATGCTTTCTTATTACTTTATTGCCTCAAAGCAGCATGTTCTTGTTTTTATGCTTTAAACTGATTTCAGCCTGCACTGAGCCCAAAAAGTGTTTTTTTTTCCTAAAGAATACATATTCTATTGATTTTCGACACACAGTTATGTGTCTCAGACCATAATATTTACAAATCATGATATGTACATGAATACCTGATGCTCATCACTTTACAGCCTTAAAGTTGGATCTTCTTGGTTTTATGCGCTTAAACCGATTTCCAGCCTACAATGAGCCCAAAAGTGATTTTTCCTAAAGAATACATATATATTCTCGGCTTTCAACAGAATATCGTGTCTCAGACCACAAGATGGACAAGTTTCATTATATTGTTATTGAATACCTGATGCTTCCATTACTTTATTGCCTCAAAGCAGCATGTCTTGTTTTTATGCGCTTAAATGATTTCCAGCCTGCACTGAGCCCAAAAAGCTTTTTTTTTCCTAAAGAATACATATTCTATTGATTTTTCACACAGTTAAGTGTGTCTCTGACCATACATTTGTAGTTTCATTATATGCATGAATACCTGATGCGTTCATCACTTCATACCTTTTAAAGTTGGATCTTGTTTGTATGCTTAAACTGATTTCCAGCCTACACTGAGCCTAAAAGTGTTTTTTTTTCCCAAAGAATACATATTCTATTGATTTTCCACACAGTTATGTGTCTCAGACCATAATATTTATGTTTCATGATATGTGCATGAATACCTGATGCCCATCACTTTTACAGCCTTTAAAGTTGATCTTCTTGTTTTATGCAAGCGCTTAAACTGATTTAAAAGCCTACACTGAGCCTAAAAGTGATTTTCCTAAAGAATACATATATTCTGCTTTTCAACACAATAATGTGTCTCAGACCACAAGATTGACAGGTTTCATTATATAGTTATTGAATAACTGATGCTTTTCATTACTTATTGCCTCAAAGCAGCATGTTCTTGCTTTTATGCGCGCTTAAACTGATTTCTGTGCCTACACTGAGCCCAAAAGTGGATTTTTCCTAAAGAATACATATATTCTGCCAACACAATTATGTGTCTCTAGACCACAAGATTGATAAGTTTCATTATATTGTTATTGAATACCTGATATTTATTACTTTTATTGCCTCAGCAGCATGTTCTTGTTTTATGTGCTTAAATCCGATTACAGCCTGCATTGAGCTCCAAAAAGTGTTTTCCCTAAAGAATACATATATTCTGCTTTTTTAACACAATTATGTGTCTCAGACCACAAGTTTTACAAGTTTCATGATATGTGCATGAATACCTGATGCTGCCATCACTTTACAGCCTTAAAGTTGGATCTTCTGTTTTTATGTTTTAAACTGATTTCCAGCCTACACTGAGCCCAAGTAAAAGTGTTTTTTTCCTTTAATATATTATTCTGTCTTATTTTCCACACAATTATGTGTCTCAGACCACAAGTTTTACAAGTTTAATGATATGTATAACACTTTATGTGTTCATCACTTACAGCCTTAAAGTTGATCTTCTGTTTTTATGCTTAAATCCGATTTAGCCTGCACTGAGCCCAAAAGTGTTTTTTTTCCTAAAGAATACATATTCTATTGATTTTCCACACAGTTATGTGTCCTTGCACTATAATATTTTTACAAGCCTTCATGATATGTGCATGAATACTGATGCTCATCACTTTACAGCCTTAAAGTTGGATCTTCTTGCTTTTATGCGCTTAACCTGGTTTCCAGCATACCATGGGCCCAGAAGAGGTTTTTCCTAATGTATACATATGTTGTTGGTTTTCCCACAATTATGTGTCTCAGACCACAAGTTTTACAAGTTTCTTGGTATGTCCATGAATTCCTGATGCGTTCACTCCTTTCCAGCCTTAAAGTTGGATCTTCTTGTTTTTATGCGCTTAAACTGATTTCCCAGCCGACACTGAGTCCAAAAAGTGGATTTTCCTTAAATAATATATATATTCTTGCTTTTCAACACAATAATGTGTCTCTAGACCACAAGATTGACAAGTTTCATTATATTGTTATTGAATACCTGATGCTTCCATTACTTTTATTGCCTCAGCAGCAGCATGTTCTTGTTTTTATGCGCTTAAACTGATTTCCAGCCCAATTGAGCCCAAAAGTTTTTTTTTTCCTAAAAGAATACATATTCTATTGATTTTCAACACAATTATGTGTCTCAGACCACAAGTTTTACAAGTTTCCTATGATATGTGTATGAATACCTGATGCGTTCATCACTTTACAGCCTTAGTTGATTTTTGTTTTATGCTTAAACTGATTTCCAGCCTACACTGAGCCCAAAAGGATTTTCCTAAAGAATACATATATATTCTGCCAATTATGTGTCTCAGACCACAATATTGACACAAGTTTCATTATATTGTTATTGAATACCGATGCTTTCATTACTTTATTGCCTCAGCAGCATGTTCTTGCTTTTATGCGCTTAATCCGATTTACCAGCCTGCACTTGAGCCCAAAAGTGTTTTTTCCTTAAGAATACATATTCTATTAATTTTCCACACAATTATGTGTCTCAGACCACAAGTTTTACAAGTTTCTTATACTATGTGCATGAATAATTTCATCACTTTGCAGCCTTAGTTGATCTTCTTGTTTTATGCGCTTAAACTGATTTCAGCCTACACTGAGCCCAAAAAGTGTTTTTTCCTAAAGAATACATATATTCTTGTTTTTCAACACAATAATGTAAGGTCTCAGACCACAAGATTGATAAGTTTTATTATATTGTTATTGAATAGCTGATGCTTCCATTACCTTATTGCCTCAAAGCAGCATGTCTCTTGTTTTTATGCTTAAACTTTCGCTGATTTCAGCCCGGGTATTGAGCCCAAAAGTGTTTTTTCCTAAAGAATACATATTCTATTGATTTTCCACACAGTTATGTGTCTCAGACCATAATATTTACAAGTTTCCATGATATGCATGAATACCTAATGCTGCTCACTCACTTACAGCCTTAAAGTTGGGATCTTCTTGTTTTACAGTGCGCTTAAACTGATTTGTTTACACTGAGCCCAACATTGTTTTTTCCTAAAGAATACATATTCTTGCTTTTTCACACAATAATGTGTCTCAGACCAACAGACAAGTTTCATTATATTGTTATTAACACGATGCTTATTACTTTATTGCCTCAAAGCAGCATGTTCTTGTTTCTTTATGCGCTTAAACTGATCAGCCTGCACTGAGCCCAAAAGTGTTTTTTTCCCTAAAAGAATACATATTCTATTGATTTTCGACACAGTTATGTGTCCTGACCATAATATTTACAAATTCCTCATGATATGTGCATGAATACCTGATGCGTTCATCACTTCACAGCCTTAAAGTGGATCTTCGTTTTTATGCGCTTTAAACTGATTTCCGTTTCACAACACGCAAGTAAAAGTGGATTTTTCCTAAAGAATACATATATTCTGCTTCTTTTCAACAGAATAATGTGTCTCAGACCACAAGATGGACAAGTTTCATTATATTGTTATTGAATACCTGATGCTTCCATTACTTTTAATATTGCCTCAAAGCAGCATGTTCTTGTTTTTATGCGCTTAAACTGGATTTCCAGCCTGCACTGAGCCCAAAAGCCCTAAAGAATACATATTCTATTGATTTTTCCACACAGTTGTGTCTCTGACCATAATATTTAGAAGTTCTCATTATATGTGCTAAATACCTGATGCTCATCACTTTACAGCTCTAAAGAAGTTGGGATCTTCTTGTTTGTATGCGCTTAAACTGATTTCCAGCCTACACTGAGCCCAAAAAGTGTTTTTTCCAAAGAATACATATATTCATTGATTTTCCACACAGTTGTGTCTCAGACCATAATATTACAAGTTTCCATGATATGTGCAGCATCACCTGATGCCCATCACTTTACAGCCTTAAAGTTGATCTTCTTGTTTTATGCTGCTTAAACTGATTTCCAGCCCACACTGGAGCCTAAAAGGGATTTTCCTAAAGAATACATATATTCTTGCTTTTCAACACACAATGTGTCTCAGACCACAAGATTGACAGGTTTCATTGCATAGTTATTGAATAACTGATGCTTTCATTACTTTATTGCCTCAAAAGCAGCATGTTCTGTTTTTATGGGCGCTTAAACTGATTTCCAGCCTACACTGAGCCCAAAAGTGGATTTTCCTAAAGAATACATATATTCTGTTTTCACACAATTATGTGTCTCAGACCACAAGATTACAAGTTTCATTATATTGTTATTGAATACCTGATGCTTTCATTACTTTATTGCCTCAAAGCAGCATGTTCTTGTTTTTTACGCGCTTAAATCCGATTTGTGCCTGCACTGAGCCTGCAGCTTTTCCAAAGAACATATATATTCTGTTTTTAACACAATTATGTGTCTGCACCATTAAGTTGCAAGCTTCTATGATATGTGCATGAATACTCTGATGCGTTTCATCACTTTTTTACAGCCTTAAAGTGGATTCCTTTCTGGTTTTTATGCTTAAACTGATTTCCAGCCTACACTGAGCCCAAAAGTGTTTTTTCCTAAGAATATATGATTTGTTCATTTTCCACACAATTATGTGTCTCAGACCACAAGTTTGTTAAGTTTAATGATATGTGCATAATACCTGAGGTTCATCACTTTACAGCCTTAAAGTTGGATCTTCTTGTTTTTTGAAAGCGCTAAACTGATTTCCAGCCTGCACTGAGCCCAAAAAGTGCTTTTTTTCCTAAAGAATACATATTCTATTGATTTTCCACACAGTTATGTGTCCTAGACCATAATATTTACAAGTTTCATGATATGTGCATGAATACCTGATGCGCTTCATCACTTTTTACAGCCTTTAAAGTTGATCTTCTTGTTTTTATGCTTAAACTGATTTCCAGCCACACTGAGTCCAAAAAGTGGATTTTCCTCAAATAATACATATTCTGTTTTTCAACACAATAATGTGTCTTCAGACCACAAGATTGACAAGTTTCCCATTATATTGTTATTGAATACCTGATGCTTCCATTACTTTATTGCCTCAAAGCAGCATGTTCTTTTGTTTTTATATACTTTAAACTGATTTAGCCTGCACTGAGCTCCAAAAGTTTTTTCCTAAAGAATATATATTCACATTTTCTAACATAATTATGTATCTTATAGACCCACAAGTTTTACAAGTTTCTATGATATGTGGCGATTACCTGATGCTTCATCACTTTACAGCCTTAGCTGGATCTTTTGTTTTTATGCGCTTTTAAACTGATTTCAGCCTACACTGAGCCCAAAAGTGGATTTTTCCTAAAGAATACATATATTCTGCTTTTCATCACAATTATGTGTCTCAGACCACAAATATTGGACAAGTTTCATTATATTGTTATTGAATACCTGATGCTTTCATTACTTTTATTGCCTCAAAGCAGCATGAGCCCTTGTTTTTATGCGCTTTAAACCTGATTTCCAGCCTGCACTGAGCTCCAAAAAGTGTTTTTTTTTTTCCTTAAGAATATGGTTATTCTTATTAATTTTCCACAGAATTATGTGTCTCAGACCACAAATTATACAAGTTTCATAATATGTGCATGAATACCTCATCAGTTAGAAGCCTTAAAGTTGGGTCTTCTTGTTTTTATGCGCTTAAAATGATTTCCAGCCTACACTGAGCCCAAAAGTGTTTTTTTTTCCTAAAGAATACATATATTCTGCTTTTCAACACAATAATGTGTCTCAGACCACAAGATTGACAAGTTTTATTATATTGTTATTGAATACCTGATGCTTCCATTACTTTTTATTGTCTTCAAAGTTGTTGCTGCTGTTCTTGTTTTTATATGCTTAAACTGATTTCCAGCCTGCACTGAGCCCAAAAGTGTTTTTTTCCAAAAGAATACATATTCTATTGATTTTCCACAGTTATGTGTCTTAGACCATAATATTTACAAGTTTCATGATATGTGCATGAATACCTAATGCGTTCATCAATTTCATGTACCTTAAAGTTGATCTTGTTTATGCGCTTAAAACCGATTTCCAGCCTACACTGGAGCCCAATGATTGTTTTTTCCTAAAGAATACATATATTTTGCTTTTCAACACAATAATGTGGTCTCAGACCACAATAATGAGATAAGTTTCATTATATTGTTATTGAACACCTGATGCTTTCATTACTTTATTGCCCTCAAGCTAAGCATGTCTTGCTTTGCGCGCTTTTAAACTGATTTCCAGCCTGCACTGGTCTAAAAGTGTTTTTTTTCCTAAAGAATACATAATTCTATTGATTTTCGACACAGTTATGTAAGCCCCAGACCATAATATTTATGTACTTATGATATGTGCATGAATACCTGATATGCTCATCACTTTACAGCCTTAAAGTTGATCTTCTGTTTTATAGCGCTTTTAAACTGATTTCCAGCCTACAATGAGCCCAAAAGTGGATTTTCCTAAGAATACATATATATTCTTGCTTCAACAGAATAATGTCTCAGACCACAAGATGGACAAGTTTCATTATTGTTATTGAATACCTGATGCTTCCATTACTTTATTGCCTCAAAGCAGTGCCATGTTCTTTGTTTTATGCGCTTAAACTGATTCAGCCTGCACTGGTTTCAAAAAAGTTTTTTTTTTTTTCCTAAAGAACATATTCTATTGATTTTCCACACAGATATCTGTCTCTGTCCATAATATTTAGAAGTTTCATTATATGTGCATGAATACCTGATGCTTCATCACTTTTACAGCCTTAAAGTTGATCTTCTGTTTGTATGCTACTTAAACTGATTTCCCAGCCTACACTGAGCCAAAAGTGTTTTTTTTCCTAAAGAATACATATTCTATTGATTTTTCCAGCCACAGTTATTATGTGTCTCAGACCATAATATTTTACAAGTTTGCCATGATATGTGCATGAATACCTGATGCTCATCACTTTTACAGCCTTATGTTTTAAAGTGGATCTTCTTGTTTTTATGCGCTTTTTAAACTGATTTCCAGCCTACACTTTCCGGAGCCCAAAGTGTGGATTTTCCTAAAGAATACATATATTCTGCTTTTCAACACAATAATGTGTCTCTCAGACCACAAGATTGGACAGGTTTTATCATTATATAGTTATTGGAATAACTGATGCTTTCATTACTTTTATTGCCCTCAAAGCAGCATGTTCTTGCTTTTATGCGCTTAAACTGATTTCCAGCCTACACTGAGCCCAAAAGTGGATTTTCCTAAAGAATACATATATTCTTGCTTTTCAAATACAATTATGTGTCTCAGACCACAAGATCAGACAAGTTTCATTATATTGTTATTGAATACCTGATGCTTTCTATTACTTTATTGCCTCAAAGCAGCATATGTTCTTGTTTTTATGCGCTTAAAACCATTTCTCCAGCCTGCACTGAGCTCCAAAAGTGTTTTTTTCCTAAAGAATACATATATTCTTGCTTTTTAACACAATTATGTGTCTCAGACCACAAGTTTTACAAGTTTCATGATATGTGCATGAATACCTGATGCGTTCATCACTTTACAGCCTTAGTTTGGATCTTCTTTTTTTGCGCGCTTAAACTGATTTCCAGCCTACACTGAGCCCAAAAGTGTTTTTTCCTTAAGAATACATATTCTGTTCATTTTCCACACAATTATGTGTCTCAGACCACAAGTTTTACAAGTTTAATGATATGTGCATAAATACCTGATGTGTTCATCACTTTACAGCCTTAAAGTTGGATCTTTTTTTGCTTTTTTATGCGCTTTAAACTGATTTCCCCAGTCTACACTGGAGCCCAAAAAGTTTTTTTTTTCCTAAAGAATACATATTCTATTGATTTTCCACACAAAGTTGGTGCGTGTCTCAGACCATAATATTTTAGAAGTTTCATTATATGTGCATGAATACCTGATGCTGCTCATCACTTTACAGCCTTAAAGTTGATCTTCTGTTTGTAAGGCGCTTAATCTGATTTCCAGCCTACACTGAGCCCAAAAAGTGGATTTCTTCCCAGTATCATATATATTCTTGCTTTTCAACACAATTTATGTGTCTCTAGACCAACAAGATTGACAAGTTTCATTATATTGTTATTGAATACCTGATGCTTCCATTACTTTATTGCCTCAAAGCAGCATGTTCTTGCTTTTTATGCGCTAAACTGATTTCCAGCCTGCACTGAGCCCAAAAAGTTTTTTTTTTTCCTCTCCCAACAATACATATTCCTATTGATTTTCCACACAGTTATGTGTCTCAGACCATAATATTTTACAAGTTTCTTAAGGATATGTGCATGAATACCTGATGCGTTCATCACTTTGCAGCCTTAAAGTTGGATCTTCTTGTTTTATGCGCTTAAACTGATTTTCCCAGCCTACACTGGAGCCCAAAAAGTGGATTTTCCTAAATAACACACATATATTCTTGCTTTTTCAACACAATAATGTGTCTCAGACCACAAGGATCAACACAAGTTTCTCTATTATATTGTTGGCTGAACACCTGGATGCTTCCATTATTACTTATTGCCTCAAAGCAGCATGCTCTTTTGCTTTTATGGCGCTTAAACTGATTTCCAGCATACAATGAGCCCAAAAGTTTTTTTTTCCTAAAGAATACATTATTTCTATTGATTTTCCACATGTGTTATGTAAGGTTCTCAGACCATAATATTTAGAAGTTTCATTATATGTGCATGCAATACCTGATGCTCATCACTTTTACAGCCTGTAAAGTTGGATCTTCTTGTTTGTATGCGCGCTTAAACTGATTTCCAGCCTACACTGAGCCCAGTAAAAGTGGATTTTCCTAAAGAATACATATATATTCTATTAATTTTTCCACACACAATTATGTGTCTCAGACCACAAATTTGCTACAGTTTCATATAATATGAGCATGAATAACCTCATCACTTCATGTTTACAGCCTTTTAAAGTTGGATCTTCTTGTTTTTATGCGCTTAAACTTGTTTTCCAGCCACACTGAGCCCAAAAGGATTTTTCCTAAAGAATACATATATTCTTGCTTTTCAAACACAATTATTTGTCCTAGACCACATTTTACAAGTTTGTAATATGTGCATGAATACCTCATCACTTTAAGACAGCCTTTAAAGTTGGATCTCTCTGTTTTTATGCAAGCGCTTTAAAATCCGATTTCAGCCTGCACTTCGAGCCCAAAAGTGTTTTTTCCTTAAAGAATATATGATTCTATTGATTTTTCAACACAATTATGTATCTCAGACAACAAATGTTTACAAGTTTCCATGATATGTGCATGAATACCCTTGATGCTTCCATCACTTTACATACCTTAAAAGTTGGATATTCTTGATTTTACATACTTAAAACTGATTTGTTAATACAGTGAGTCCAAAAGCGGATTTTCTTCTAAATAAATACATATAGCTTCTTGCTTTTCAACACAATAATGTGTCTCAGACTACAACATTTACAAGTTTCACATGATATGTGCATGAATACCATGCTTGCTTTCATTACTTTATTGCTCTCAAAGCAGCGAGTCTCTCATTGCTTTTTAAATGTGCTTAACCGATTTCAGCCTGCACTGAGCCTTTAAAAGTAGCGCTTTTTTTCCTTAAAGAATACAATATTCTATTGATTTTTCAACACAATTATGTATCTCAGACAACAATGTTTACAAGTTTCATGATATGTGCATGAATACCTGATGCGTCTATCACTTTACAGCCTTAAAGTTGGATCTTCTTGATTTTTATACGCTTAAACTGACTTTCAAGCATACAGTGAGCCTAAAAAGTGGATTTTCCTAAAAGAATACATATTTTCTCTTGATGATTTTCCACACAGTTATGTGTCTCAGACCATGCTATTTACAAGTTTCCATAGATATGTGCATGAATACCTGATGCTTTCTCTTCATGACTTTATTATTGCCTTAAAGCAGCAGCATGTTCTTTGTTTTATGTGCTTAAACTGATTTCCAGCCTGCACTGGAGACCAAGAGTGGGATTTTCCTAAAGCTAATATATATATAATTCTTTTGCTTTTCAACACAATAATGTGTCTCAGACCACAATATTGACAAGTTTCATTATATTGTTATTGAATACCTGATGCTTTCATTACTTTTATTGCCTCAAAGCAGCATGTTCTTTTTGTTTTATGTGCTTTAAACTGATTTCTCCAGTAGCCTGCACTGAGTCAGCCTCCAAAAGTTTTTTTTTTCCTTAAAGAATACATATTCTATTGATTTTCCCACACAGTTATGTGTCTCAGACCATACTATTTTACAAGTTTCAATGATATGTGCATGAATACCTGATGCTTTCATTACTTTTGTCATTGCCTCAAAGCAGCATGTTCTTGTTTTTTATGTGCTTAAACTGATTTTCCAGCCTGCACTGAGCCGGCAAAAGTGTTTTTTTTTCCCTCCTTAAAGAATACATATATTCTATTGATTTTCACACACAATTATGTGTCTGCAGACAACAAAGATTCACAAGTTTCATGATATGTGCATGAATACCTGATGCGCGCTTCATCACTTTTTACAGCCTTAAAGTTGGATCTTCTTGCTTTTATCCGCTTTTTAAAATCTGATTTAGCCTGCACTGAGCCCAAAGTGTTTTTTCCTAAAGAATACTTTTATTCTATTGGATTTTTCCACACAATTATGTGTCTCACACCACAAGATTTTACAAGTTTCATGATATGTGCATGAAATACCTGATGCTTTCTCATGACTTTATGGCTGTTTTAAAGCAGCATATTCTTGTTTTTATGCGCTGAACTGATTTCCAGCCTGCACTGAGCCCAAGAGTGTTTTTTTTCCTTAAAGAATACATATATTTTCTTGATTTTCCAGACAGTTATGTGTCTCAGACCATAATGTTTACAAGTTGCATGATATGTGCATGAATACCTGATACGTTGATCACTTTACAGCCTTAAAGTTGGATCTTCTTGTTTTATGCTACTTTTTTAAACTGATTTCCAGCCTACACTGAGCCCAAAAAATGGATTTTTCCTTTTAAATAATACATATATTCTTGCTTTTCAACACAATAATGTAGTTTCTCAGACCACAACATTTACAAGTTTCATGATATGTGCATGAATACCTGATGCTTTTATTACTTTTATTACTTGTATTGCCTCAAAGCAACATGTTCTTGCTTTTTATGCTGCGCTTTAAACCTCGATTTCCAGCCTGCACTGAGCCTTAAGAGTATTTTTTTTCCAAAGAATATATATTTTCTGATTTTCCACACAATTATGTGTCTCTAGACCATAATATTTATGTTTTGATATGTGCATGAATACCTGATGCTTTCACTTTATTGCCTTGTGTGCCAGCATATATTCTTGTTTTATGCGCTTGAACTGATTTCCAGCCTGCACTGAGCCCAAGAGTATTTTTTTTCCTAAAGAATACATATTTTCTTGATTTTCCAGGACAGTTATGTGTCTCAGACCATAATATTTACAAGTTTCAAGGATATGTGCATGAATACCTGATGCTGCTTCCATCACTTTTACAGCCTTAAAGTTGACTTTGTTTGTATGCGCTTAAACTGATTTCCAGCCTACACTGAGCCCAAAAGTGGATTTATCTAAATAATACATATATTCTGCTTTCAACACAATAATGTGTCTCAGACCACAACATTTTACAAGTTTCATGATATGTGCATGAATACCTGATGCTTTCATTACTTTTATTGCCTCAAAGCAATATGTTCTTGCTTTTATGCACTTAAACTCGATTTTCAGCCCAAACTGAGCCCAAAAGTGGATTTTCTTAAAGAATACATATATTTTCTTGCTTTTCAACACAATAATGTGTCTCAGGCCATTATATTTACAAGTTTCCATGATATGTGCATGAATACCTGATACGCTGATTCACTTTTACAGCCTTAAAGTTGATCTTCTTGTTGTTTTATGCGGTTAAATTGATTTCCATCCTGCACTGAGCCCAAAAAGTGCTTTTTTTCTTTTTAAAGAATACATATTCTTTTTGATTTTCCACACATGTATGTGTCTCTATGACCACAAGTTTTGCTAAGTTTCATGATATGTGCATGAATACCTGATGCATTCATCACTTTACAGCCTTAAAGTTGGATCTTCTTGTTTTATGCGCTTAAACTGATTTCCACTCATACAGTGAGCCCAAAAGTGGGATTTTCCTGAAGAATACATATTTTCTTGATTTTCCACACAATTATGTGTCTCAGACCACAAGTTTTACAAGTTTCATGATATGTGCATGAATATCTGATGCTGTTCATCACTTTACAGCCTTGTTGGATCTTCTTGTTTTTATGGCGCTTAAACTGATTTCCAGCCTACACTTAATGGAAGAGCTTCCAAAAAGTGGAGAACAATATTTTCCTAAAGAATACATATTTTCTAATTTTCACACACACTTATGTGTCCCAGACCACAAGAGATTTACAAGTTTCATGATATGTGTATGAATACCTGATGCTTTTCATCACTTTTACAGCCTTAAAGTTGGATCTTCTTGTTTTTATGGCGCTTAAACTGATTTCCAGCCTACACTGCGCCCAAAAAGTGGATTTTCCTTTAAATAATACATATATTCTTGCTTTTCAACACAATAATGTGTCTCAGACCAGCAAGATTTACAAGTTTCATGATATGTGCGCCGAATACCTGATGCTTTCATCACTTTACAGCCTTTAAAATTGATCTTCTTGTTTTTCTGCTCTGTAAACTGATTTCTAGCCCTACACTGAGCCCAAAAGTGGATTTTCCTAAAAGAATAGGATATATATCTTGCTTTTCAACACAATTATGTGTCTCAGACCACAAGTTTTACATGTTTCATAATATGTGCATGAATACCTCATCACTTTTACAGCCTTTTAAAGCTTGGATCTTCTTGTTTTTTATGCGCTTTAAACTGATTTCCCAGCCTACACTGAGCCCAAAAAGTGGATTTTCCTGAAGAATACATATATTCTTGCTTTTCAAACACAAATTCATATGTGTCTCAGACCACAAGATTGACAAGTTTCATTATATTGTTATTTTCGAATACCTGATGCTTCCATTACTTCTTTATTGCCTCAAAGCAGCAGTTGTTCTTACTTTTTATATGCGCTTTTAAATCCTGATTTCCAGCCTGCAGAGCCCAAGTTTTGTTTTTTCCTAAAGAATATACATATTTTCTTGATTTTTCCAACACAGTTATGTGTCTCAGACCATAATATTTACAAGTTTCAATGATATGTGCATGAATACCTGATGCTACTTTACAGGCTTAAAGTTGATCTTACTTGTTTTTATATGCTTTTAAACTGATTTCCCAGCCTACAATGAGTTCCGAAAAGTGGATTTTCCTAAAGAATACATATATTCTTGCTTTTCAACACAATAATGTGTCTCAGACCACAAGATTTTACAAGTTTTATGATATGTGCATGAATACCTGATGCTTTCATGACTTTTATTGCCTCAAAAACTGTATGTTGTTGTTTTCTCTTAAACTGATTTGAGAGCCTGCACTGAGCCTAAAAAGTATTTTTTCCTAAAGAATACATAATTTCTTGATTTTCCAAACAATTATGTGTCACAGACCACAAGATTTAGGAAGTTTCATGATATGTGCATGAATAGCTGGTGCTTTCATCACTTTTACAGCCTTTTAAAGTTGGATCTTTCTTTTGTTTTATGCTTAATCTGATTTCCAGCCTACAATGAGTCCGAAGTGGATTTTCCTAAAGAATACATGTCTCTTCTTGCTTTTCAACACAATAATGTGTCTCTAAACACAAGATTGATAAGTTTTCATGATATTGTCATGAATACCTGATGCTTTCATGACTTTTATTGGTTTCAAACTGTATGTTGTTGTTTTTATGTTTTAAACTGATTTTTGAGCCTGCACTGAGCCCAAAAGTGCTATTTTTCTAAAGAATACATCATTTCTTGATTTTCAAATAATTATGTGTGACAGACCACAAGATTTACAAGTTTCATGATGGTTTTATGAATACCTGATGCTTTCATGACTTTACGTCTTCAAAGCAACATGTTCTTGTTTTAACCTCTTAAACTGATTTCCAGCCTACACTGGCTAAATATT
>JAYMGU010000855.1:0-30855 GCA_036178185.1 Liparis tanakae | reverse complement strand
CCTTTAGGGTCTAGCTACTGGAATTTACACCACCAACTCACCTGAAGCGTGTCAGTATGTGGCTGCCAGCAGTGAGGCCAACATCCTGGTAGTGGAGAACCAGAAACAGCTCGAGAAAATCCTGCAGGTCACAGCAGCTTATTGGAGGGCTGTAAGCTAGAAAACAAGTCTGTCCTCATATGACTTTTTGTTTAATTTTAATTTCTCCAACAGTTTAAAGATCATCTACCTCATCTGAAAGCCATTGTCCAGTATAAAGGCGAGCCAAACAGCAGCAGAAAGAACCATTTCTTTTTATAATACGACGCCCTTAGCAAACCCTTGATTATGCAAATAAGTCACATGGTTGATGATAATCTGATTTTATCTGAATTCTTATACCCACAGTTTCACTTCCGATATTTTAATACAAAGAAATGATCTGTATCACTTGTGGTATAATAATTGTAATTAAATAAATGTGACTGACCTCTAATGTATTAAACTCCACTATATCAGATAAAGTTCAGTTCACTCTGGATGTTCAATCACTTTGTTTAACTTAACTCTTTATTTGTGTAAGTGGGCAGAGTTCATGAAGCTGGGAGAGGATGTGCCCGACGAGCAGCTAGATGCTGTGATTGACAGTCTTCGCCAATGAGTGCTGTACTCTCATCTTTACCTCTGGAACCACTGAAACCCAAAAGGAGTCATGCTGAGCCATGACAATGTGAGTAATCAAGACCAAACACTTTCCTTTCCTTTGCCTGTATTCTTTAACAACCATTTTCATATAACTCCTTCTTGGGGCTCAATTAACAACTGTTTTATTATAAATCTTATATTTTTCCAATTTATCGCTCCAGTAAAAAAAGAACTGCACATCAGAACTTTCCAGAGCCCACACAAAGCCCACCTCTTTCCCCAAAAAGTTCTAAACCTGTAAATGCGTAATTAACAATGATATAAGACAAAAAGCCAATTATCTCACTTGAGAAGCTGGAACCAGAGAATGTCTTTTTGTTTCTTGCATTTTTTATTAAAGTAAAATAAAATACATTTTGACTTTAGGAACATGAGGTAGAAACAGAAAATGTACTTGTACTGCAAAAAGTATGGATATTTGACATGTATATAAACAGAGTGTGTAAGAAAATACGAATGGCGTAGAAAGAGGCAGGTTTAAAATAAAATTATGAGTAAAATGGATAAACATGAACACATCTGAATACACAAATATTAGTATGTCAGAAGTTTATTTGCCTTTTATTGCTATTTAGAGTAATGCGATTTTTCTAAATACATTTTAACAGCATCAAGTAAAGTGTTTATTTATGGAAATTGAAAGACGAAGAGGACCCAACATAAAGCCCTGGGGAACTCCAAAAAAAGACACAACATATATTATTGTTACAGACCAGACCGGAAATCACTGTTTCCTGACTCCTTGAAGATATTTTTGGAAAGTGTTTTTTTTCAAATGAAAAAGACTGCACCATCTCACACTAGCTGGTAGATGGTAGAGACAACACCATACTAGTATTGGCTCAACCAGAGAGTTTAAGGTACTAATAACAATCTGTGTGAACAATGTGTTTGTTGACTTGTTTTGTGAAAATCAAAGAAAAACGCTTGAGTGAAATACTTTGTTTCTGACTGTGCAGCTGACATGGACGTCCAGACAGCTCCCCATGCTGGACTTAAAGTATGCTGAAGAGGTGATGGTCAGTTACCTGCTGCTCAGCCACGTGGCAGCACAGCTAGTGGACATGTGGTTGTGTTTGTTATGCCATGACCACCTACTTTGCAGAGCCAGACGCCTCAAGGTAAGGATGCCTTCTGTTGTATGAACGTAGAATTATTATTTATGGTTTACTATTTTACTCTAATCCCAATCATTTTTCCAGGGCTCCTTAGTAAACACTATTAAAGAGGCTCGTCCAACTTGCTTCCTGGGGTTCCTCGTGTGTGGGAGAAGATGCAGGAGAAAATGAAAGCTGTCGGTGCCAAGGCCTCCCCGATGAGGAAGACAGTGGCGGACTGCCAAGTCCATAGGCCTGCGCTACAACTACAGTGTCATGAACAGGTGAGACGGCAACAACGGTCCTTTTGTTAGCATTCTAACATTTGCAGATTAGCCCAAAACACAAAGAACAGATGAGGCTGACGAGACATCCGCACCCATAGTGGTGTTTGACCTTTTTTCCTTATGATGGCGCTATATGAAAAATCGGGGAAATACCAAAGTGGTTTAAAATTTTCTTGAGGGGGACATAAATGTTGAGACAGAATTTAATGCAAATCCATCCAATAGTTTTTTTATTTCTCTCTAGCTCAAACAGACATTTTGAAAATGTTTAATTTGGGGCCAAGTTCCTAATTCCTAAAAACTCTTTACCTCAAACCTGTTGTAATTTTGTTTACATTTTTGTGCAGAACAAATTGTTCTAGTTTTTACCACTTTTGGTACATTTTGCTGAGCAAAATTGTTGTAATTTTGACTTTATGTTTTGGTTCCAGGGAGACTCAGGTGCCTTGGGGCTTCATGCTGGCTAATAATCTGGTCTTAAGAAGGTCCGTGAATCGCTGGGCCTGGACGCTGCAAGTTGCTTTCACTGCTGCTGCCCATCACCAAAGACACTCTGGAATACTTCATGAGCCTGAACATCCCTTTATTGGAGCTATATGGCATGAGTCTGGCCACACACCATCTCCACTGACACCCATTACCAACTCAAAGGCCAGCAGCAAAGCATTATGGAACACGCCGACTATGAGATTATGGGTTGCTGATATGAGGATTACTGTGCCCTAAGTGGATTTTCCACATTTCTTTTACAAGTCGATGTTGAAGATTAAAAGTTTAAAAAATGAAAAACAATCTATGAGTGTGGCGTTGAAAGAAGTAAGCTTATCAGACCTCTGTAGGCCACTGCTCACCTCTGAGTCTGTGTCGGTGGGGTCCCTGGCCCTGGCAATGAGGCCAGTCTTTGGTCCTGGAGGCGACAGGTCGTGGACGGCAGTGTAGAAGAGCACCATCATCGTTTAGACCGATTGAACTTCTTCAGCTGGCGAGGAAGTGAATACTCTGTTGTGGCTCCAACTTGAGGTCCCGCTGATGATGGAGCACAAGAGGCTGAAGGACTCCAGAGTCGACTGGGAAGTCCCTGGGCTGCACTCCTACTAACATCCACTACCATCACCACTGTCTTTAGACTTCAAGCTCTAAATGTTTAAGACAACACCAACAGAATTGGGTTAATTCTCACCTGTTGGGCAGATTTATGCCCACCGGAGATGTATGAGGATGTGATTGGTTTAAAGAAATGCAAACCAACCAATGTTTTCTTTTCTTTATACCAGCATCATATGTGGAGCCATATATTTATTTAGTGCTGATAGAGCGCTGTTGAGATTTGTTTATGCAACATTATTATTATTATTATTATTATTATTATTATTAATTAACTTTTTGAGAAAGCAGACATTCATTTCTTTTAAGAATTCATGAGTCAATAATATTGGGGAACCCCTGCTTTAATTAATCAAATAGTATTATTATTTATGCATTAACATGTTTTTCCCAGTGTCCTGACATTGTCATTTCTTTGTAGTGCACTTAGCGGTGGAGTTGACGGTGCAACCTTGGGCCAGGTCAGGTCTAAATAGCATGTTTCAGACTTGTATTTTGTTTCTTCAGCTGTAAAGAGATGCCGGGCAGCAAGACGCTGGAGAACCCAGATGAGGACGGAGTGGAGAGATATGTATGGGGGTCGGCACATCTTCATGGGCTACCTGGACATGCCGGACAAAACAGTGGAGGCTCGACCAGGACGGCTGGCTGCACTCTGGAGATCTGGGACACGACAGAATGACTTCCTGTACATCACAGGAAGGATCAAGGGTAAGAAGGTGTCCCTCTGAGGCGCCTGACTCATTGATCCACAGGAATACACTATCCAATGAATCTAAAGTCTTAAAACAATACTTACCTTCACCAGCTACAACAGTATAATTATGTGTGTTTTATTAATTGATGCATCAGTATTAACCCTCCTGTTATGTTGCGGGTCAAATTGACCTGTTTCTAAGTTTGAAAATCTAGGAAAAATATTTCCAAGTACTTTTTTTTCATAAAACTTCTTCTGCTTACCTTATTTAGGGTAATCAAAAAAAAAAAAAAAAAAAAAAATATATATATATATATATATATATATATATATATATATATATATATATATATATATATATATATATATCACTTATTTGCAACCCCCCCTGCAGGTTTATATAACAGAGATGATGCTCCCGGGTCAATTTGACCTGCTGTGAAAGTGAGGCTAAAAGCCATCAAAAAGAGTCATTGCTTAGACTATTTCTTTCTTTGTAATTGTGAGACAGTCTTTCTTACTCCTCCCACCAAGTTTCAACTCACACACTCATACCAACACACACAAACACACACACACACCAACACAGACACACACATGCACACACACTAACACACACATAGACCGCGCACAGACACCAACACACACACAAACCCACACATCAGCACATACAAACCCGTTCACAACCCCATATATAAAGTTGTACACATTTCAAACTTCAAACAAAAGAACCAGGTGGTTGTTATGGGAACCATCATCCTACATGAGACGACACTTTACAGAACAAAACAATGTTTATCATCTTTAACTTTCCCTAAATACACCTTTATTGGACATGGGACACTAATGTGAGGGTTTATTTCATGTCTCAACTAATACATATGTAGTATAGTACTTCTAATAGATTGTCTGTCTGACTGGGAGAAACACACACCCTGTTTCATCCCAATCTCAGACCCACACACACTCTCTTTCTAACGACCCCACCCACCTGTAGAAATACAGATACTATTTTGGACGTGGAACCTTTATTTTTCATCACCCCATGAAAAAATAAATAAATACAAAATGCAAATATAATTTAGGAGAAAATACATGTTATGGTAGAGTGGTAGACTAATGCAATTTAGATGTTTCCAATCTACCTAAAACATAGTTTGAACATGTATTTTTCATTAAAACGAGTGAGTTCTCCTGATTGAACTCTGATCTATGGAGGGGTAAATAACTCAATTCGACTAAAACTGATTTAATTGTTAGTAATGTTGTTGGTGATGATGTACAAACTAAAGTTTTGAATTTTGGGGTTTCTGACCACTTTTGGATGATTAACATTAACCGGGTCAAATTCGACCCGGGAACATCACGGCTGTATGTAAGAAACAAACATAACAGGAGGGTTAACATTTATCCAATAATCTCATTTAAAATGTTATGCAGAACAAATTGTTCTAGTTTTTCCACTTTTGGTACATTTTGCTGAGTATAATTATTTACTTTTCTTTAATCAAGATTTAGAATTCAGGACTTACATTTGTGTTATTGTAAATTGGCACTTTTACTTGTACTCTACAAGAAAAAAGATATTTAATATGACGCTGAACAACTTTTAAGAAAAATCCCATTCTTTTTTATATTGTATTACTTTTTAGATACAGATGTAGTGACATTAAGTGATTGGGATCTTGATAATTAATGAATATATTTCCACTGCTAGTTCTAAAAAGACGAGAAAACCAGAAATTGATCGTAACCTGTATGTTTATTGCTTTTATTATGTTTTTGTGATAACCGCTTTTCCCTTAGTGATGGCTTGTAATATTCAGGCACAGGAACTACAGTTGAAATTTTAGCGTTGATTGATGTGTACCTTCCCTGTTCAAATAAATAAATGGAATGAAATGAAAACAACATAATACAATATTTTGTCAGAAATGACAATAGTCACTGTGTTTAATCATAACATTGACTCTGAACATTGTCAGATGATACACTTTTATTCCTCTTTCCAGAACTGATCATCACTGCAGGCGGGGAGAACGCTCCTCCGTGCCCATCGAGGATTCGTGAAGGCCGAGGTGCCCATCATCAGCAACGCCATGCTGATCGGAGACAAGCTGAGTTTCCTTTCCATGCTGCTCACGCTCAAAGTAACTTAACTCCTGCACACAGTCACAGCTCCTGAATAAATAACACAAACACAATAACGCCCCTTCTATTTCCAGTGTGTGGTGGGACGACAACGCGAGCGACAGATTTGAGAAGAGCCCGAGCGTGGCTTCTGCAAGCAGCATTAACGTCACGGCCACCAAGGTGTCAGGAGATCATAGCCAATAAGGAGCCGCTATCTACAAGGCCATAACAGGAAGGCATGGAGCGCTAACGCCAGAGCAACGCCAACGCCCAGAAGATCCAGAAGTGGGCGATACTGAGCGAGACTTCTCCACCAACGGGGAGAACTGGGTGAGTTATTTCCACTTTGCTTCCTTCTTTGGTGTATCAATTTGAGCAAAATCTGCACTTACACTATCGGTCAGGAAGTATTAAACAGGGTACTGCTGTTTTGTGGTTTAATCAGCTTTTTATCAAGGCCATATAAACAGACAAGTCTTGTGACTGTGCCGCATTCCAGTGTTGCATGATTGGTAGCGAATACATCTCTCCCTTGGAGATATTTCTAAACTACAGTGGATCAAATGTTGTCACCATGCGGGGTCACTAAGCAGACTTAAGCTTGAGATTTAGATTCAATTGACTGACTTTTCATTTTCCTGTCTGCAGGACCTACCAATGAAACTGAGGAGGCTCCATTGTTGTGAAGATGTACCAGGAGAAAATAAAGAAATGTATGCTGTGGTGGGCCACAGAGAGACAGTAGACTGCACAGCATTGAGATGAGATAATACCGGGTCATGCTTTATGCTGCCCAGACGTCTATGTTGACAAATGTGTACATTTCTTTCACCTGAATGTTAAATGTGAAAATACATTTAAATGATATTCTTTTTTTCAGAATAGATATTTTTAATATGTTTCTGTTTGTCTGTTTCGAATCGAGATCACAAATTAGCCTTAAAGGGCTTTACAATGTTTACACATACCACACCCTCTGTCCCAGGAGCCTCACATCGGTACAGGAAAACTACTGCACAAAGAAAACAGTGAGAATAACCGGATGAAACCTTAGGTTAGCAGCAGAGAATGGACAGAAGTGCAATAGATGTCCTGTGCACACGACGATTTCGTACTTTTTGTAAATAAAATATCCCTAATCGGAGCCAAATTGTGCAATTTACTGTCTGTGTACATGTAGATTGTGAAATACTGGATGGTGTCAGTTATCCTTTGTTATAATGTCCTAAATAAATGTTGTGAACTGCTGTGGCCTGAAAGATGAAACTCTTGTCTTGGTCATCCTGGTAAGTATTGTATGTTTAAAGCAGACATGTCTATTTCAAGATGTTACACCATTAATTGAAAATGTTAAATACCTCTTAAGACTGGATGATGCTGATCAGGGCGAAGGGGCCTATCATTTTAGGGGGCTTCAAAAGTTTGCCCACCCCTGCTCTAAACTCTACCCGGGAAGTATACATTTAGATTTTTGTGATTTCTCCATTCAGGCTTTAGTCTAATGATCCATCCTAGGAAAACATTGACTGTCCTAAATGCAGTTGTACGATAATATTTTAATCCTGCAAAATGGCAATTTGGCTTGATAGCTCCCTGGCAAAATGTTAACAAACCTTCGACAAAGCAGCCCTCGCAGTCGGACATAGAAATCAGGAACGTGGTCGGCATGTATGTAACACAAATTAAATCTAAAAGAACTCTTGAGATCATGCGCTAAAACAATACTGGGACATTTTGAGTTATGTGGGGTTTTTCCACTTCATTTTTTTCTATTGCCATAGTTTCCCAATAGATGGCGCTATGACTGTCTAAGGCATAACAACACCTTTGAACAGGACATTATTGACACACAGTGCTTGCCCTCGAGTACCTTATTGCTCATTGTGGCAGCTGTGGGATGGATTCTCCAATTTGACCTTGGTTGCCAACCCCCAGAAAAAACATTAAACAAATATTTTATTATGCATATATGTGATAATTTATGTACAATATTTGGTCATACATTTTTCTAATTCAGTCATTCCCAACAGCCATAACAGACACCAATGCATCACATTATGTGGTTCAGATACAGCTGCCTGTGATTATACACTTGGCCAGTGGGTGGTGTAAGCCCATGAAGCTTCGTAATGAACACTTTCGAACCAATTGGCTGAAGTGGTTCGATGCCTCATGAGGTTTACATTCGCCATCGCTACCATTAGGTGAACCCCAATAGCACGACGCAGGAGAACTTCAAATAATAATCCTTCACTCAGATTATCATCAGGAACAGAAGAAATAGAGGTAGAATACGCAACGCACGAGGGCTTGGGCTGGAAAAACAATCAGGCAGAGGACAAGGGGAATCAAGGGAATAGACAGGACTAACGAGGAACGGGCAACAGGTGAGACGGGCAAGAGGACCAGGTGAAGGGAATGAGACTGACGAGGTGGGAGGGCCAGAGGCAGGTGAGAGGACAGGCGAAGGAGTTGACTAACGAGATGGGGAAGCAGGATCTTTCTGGGCCCAGTTTCTCAATTCAAAGTACACGACTGCAGACTTATGTTCTTTTGGAGTCTGGTCTGGGAGTCTGGTCTGGAGGACGGAGGACGGAGAACGGAGGATGGTCTTTTCTGCGATTGAACAGCAGCTTATTTGATGACGTCACCACATCAGCTGTTCTTGCTCCTGAGTTTATTCTAATTATTCAGTGTAAATTATTTTTACAGTTGAATAAACAAAACGTCCTAAAATGACATTCCGGACTCCAACAACAGTAGTATTTATAAAAAGTCAACTGTCAGTAGTTTATTTTTTCCTTCGCTATTGTTTCCGGTTAATGAAATGCATTGCGGGATATCGGCTGGCCAGAGTACGTACAAGTCTCTTTCGATGCATCCTCCGGAAAGTGGGAGGATCAAGTCAACATCCGGCATTTTGACCGTTTTTACAGAAGCTTAACTTTGAATTGGAACGTGTACTTGGGCTGAGACTGATGATGTTTCACGAGTCCACGAGGACACAAGTAGAGGAAAGGACGGCAAGTACGCTATTGAGAAACGGCCATGATAGTTAGTGAAACAGGCAGACGGGATGAAAACAACTAATACAAGGAAGGTGTGGAGCTGAACTGCTACAGTACCCTTGTGGATGAAATCTGTACTTCAATCACGTGTATGCTGATGGTACAGTTAACATAATTAAAAGGTAGACATTGAGATTTTCAAACATATATAACAGAACATGTTGAACAAGAGTCAATAAAAGACTTTATTCGACACATTAGGCAAATCTCCTGGTTTGGTCATTTAAAGAAACAAACATTTTGGGTAGACATATATATATCCTTCTTCCAGGCATCCTTCTCCATCTAATCAAGCACACGTCTGTGCTTCTGCTAAGTCTGTGGTGGAGCCAAGAAGAGTATCCGTTGTATGGGACATTTGTAATATGTTAGTTTGTCTATAGTCTGCATCTGCATGAGCAGTTCCAGTTGATACTGGATCAGTATTCTCCATCTTATAGCTTCACATTTACAGGCAGATTGCCGTGGGGAGTAGAATGGCTGTTAGTAAATTATGGATTAATTGAATGTTGTGACCTCTGGGAAAAATAAGTTTTCCTTTAAGAAACTTCAGTTTAGTGAGTTTAGACTGGTGCCTGGTCTGTTTGATATGTTATCAATGTGTTAATATTACAAGCCTTTTTGTTGGTGGAAATTAAATCATCAACATGGTACATCATGCACGACGCCTTCTGCTGGTGATTCCTTCCAGACTGGCTGTTTCTACCTGAGAGTAGAAATACATGATAAATACAGACAAATTGTTTTTTTAAACCCCCCTCCACAAGGAGTTTGGGTTTTTTTACCTATACTGGGGAAAAATATTTGAATTTGTTTTTATTATCTCCTCATACATGAGCAGATAATAAAGGAGCAATTATAGGACTCTACTAATGTTTTACTAGAAGATTTAACACACTTTTTTTTTCTTCAAAGGCTGTGTCTTATCTGGGTAATGTGCAAATCAAAGTCATTAATGACCCTGAAATCCATCAATATGTGCATAGTACACGACCCACTGCATTGCTACACTAGTTTTGCAAGTCGTATGAACTTTGTTCCAGATTTTTTACCAAATATAGACTAGAGGTCAAAACTGAGAATCTGCTGGGTTGACGCTTCCTAATCTAAAACTCTTTACTTGGAGTATTTAAACATTATGCTACTTTATAACTCCACTTCCATACATATATAGTGCTTTTAATCCAAACTGAGTTTTTTTAAAGATCAAGATTTAGGAAAATTGTGATTTTTTTAATGATGATAGATTAAACTATTCATCAAGTAAATAACGGTAAACTTACGGAATGCAGCGGGGGTAGACGGTACGCTGCTCGCCTCCCACATCTCAGACGCTTTCATCTACCTTTTATGCTAGTCCTTTGTTAGAATATTTTTTCAGAACAGGTTTTGAAACAGCCTACCCAATGCAGATCTTTCAAAAGAATTACTTATGAAAAAGGCTGAATTTGATCTCCTGGCTTCCAACGAAGCTGCGGGTCACTGTTAAAACTCTCGTCATAGATATTATTATTATGAGTTTGGAGACAAAACCTAGTAAACTGCTTGCACACCAACTCCGACAAGCATCTTCATCAGAACATATAACTCAGATCAGTTCTATCGATTTGACAACTATTGAACCACAGGTAATCAACAATCATTTTAGAGACTTCTATGCCTAATTATACACCTCTGAATGCCTGGCTGATGAGAATAAATATGACGTTTTTTAACTCTTGAGAGATTCCTCCATTGATGGCGCAAAATCATCTAGACTGGATGAACCTTTTCGATTGGTGAATTCAGTAGTGCTTTGATGCTGATGCAGAGTGGTAAAATGCCCAGGCCCCAGATGGCCTCCCGCTGAAGTTTATAAGACATTCTCAGATCAATTAGCTCCAATTAGCTCCCGGGGGTTCTGTTGTCGCCTCTGTCCCGACCAGCCCCGGTTCCCCGTGTCCAGTCCAGTCCAGTCTCGTTCCCCGTGAGCCCTCCGCTCCAGAACCGTTCCCTGTCTCTTCGTCTGGTCCCGTCCCCTAGGCCCACATTCCCCGCCATAACCTTGGCCCCTCCTGTTTTGAACAGTTTGGATGTCTGGAACCCGCTCATAAAGGGGGGTACTGTTAGATTCTGTGTGTTTCTGTTTTATGTTGAAGTCTCTGTCTCGTTTCCTGTTTCCCCTGCTCTTCCCTCCTGTGCTTGTTGGTTTCTTC
This sequence comes from Liparis tanakae, assembly GCA_036178185.1. Classification (NCBI taxonomy): domain Eukaryota; kingdom Metazoa; phylum Chordata; class Actinopteri; order Perciformes; family Liparidae; genus Liparis; species Liparis tanakae. The sequence continues at coordinate 19,590 of JAYMGU010000855.1, read as the reverse complement.
CCTGATTGTTCCCTGATTGATCCCACCTGTGTCTCCACCCGTGTCTCGCACTGCGGTGTATTTAGTCTGTGTGTCTTCGATGGTCTCGGATCGCTTTTTGTTCATCAGTGGTGTGTTGTCCCTGTTCCTGTGTGAATAAATCCGTTTTGCAGTGCGAAACTCTTTGCGCTTTGGGTCCTCTGTCACCACGATCCGTAACAGTGTGGAAAGGTCCTGCCTTTTTTCTTTGTTAAAAAATTTTGGCTTTTGGTAATACTCTTCACATCATGGATTAGCTTTTGTATATGTCCCCGCTTGTGTTCGCACAAACAATGATTATTCTGATTACTTCCTCCTCAAGCGTGGGACACGCTAGGGGTGTCCACTCTCCACTTGTTCGCCATCGCCATTGAACCACTGGCGGTGGCCCTAAGGTCAGGAGAGGGCGAGTGCAATCCCTGGTAGCGGTAGTCCGCTGGGCGTGTGGCAGTGGTGCCAGGACAGCGGAGACTCCGCTGCAAGTCAGCGGAAACATCGGCGAAGTCAGCTGCGCGCCCTTATCGGCGCGAAGTCAGTGGCAGGCGCGCGCCACGTGGCCGCACTCGCCGAGAAGCTGACAAGCTGAGTGGATGGAGCACAATTTAACAGGTCATCTGCCGTAAATCAGTTTTTAGATCATTGAATGGAGGAGTTTTTTACTTTTGTCAATCCTAAGTGTACAAATAAATAAATAAATAAATAGTTAGTTAGTTAGTTAGTTAGATAGATAGATAATGTGTGTTTTTTGTAGACTTAATACTTACAATATGCAATAAGTTAAGATATTTCTGTACAATACTAATTTACTATATTGAATATTGTTTTGCTACTACATTTCACTTCATAAAAAATGTCATGTGTACAGAATTAACAATTCTTTTCATTCAATGAATATGACAGACAGATTAATATTATGACTAGTAGGCATGATGAAAAAGTTACAACTACCAAAAAATACCAGCAGCAGGATATAGTAGAATAATAATGATAATAGAAACAACACGTGTATTCAATGCTAATAGTAATAAATAACAAGTAATAATAATAATAATGTTAATAGCAGTAGGTGTTTTCGGACCAGAATCCAGATATAACCACGGTCCATGTAAACCATGGCTGCAGTTGTTGAATGGCTACTCGCCTTCACACTGTTGAGGGCGACTCGCCGCAGACATCGCCGCAGACACGCCGCAGACACGCTGTAGACACGCCGTAGACACGCCGCAGACACGCCGCAGACACGTCGCAGTTTTCAGACAACTTCGCACCTTCCAAGATGGATGCATGTTTAGGCTTACCCAGGAAAGATTATTCCAGTGTTTAGCTAGACCAACAGTGCCGTCTCTCCTCAAAGTAGTCTCATATAACAGTATGACATGATATATATATATATATATATATATATATATATATATATATATATATATATATATATATATAAATATATATAGAGAGGGTGCATTATACATGTTTTGATATATAAGTGAAATATATTACTTATGATTATTATTTATTTAACAAATAAAACTTACATTATTCATCTATCTATCCCAAAAACCAGCAGCTCTGCCATTGTATGATCATAAACTGATTTACTTGCAGCTGACCTGTTGAAAATGTGGCTCCACCCCACCAGCTTGTCAGCTTCCCGCGAGTGACGCTCGCTTGACTGTTGAGCCGCGACCGCCGCAGACACGCCGCAGACACGTCGCAAGTTCGCGGCTGGCCGACGCCTGCCGTGGCTGCACGCCCCGCGACGCCTGCCGCAGACGCTTTGCCACTGAGTGCCGGTGCCACACAAGGAGGTGCTCTTGGGTCAGGTCAGATACCAGGTATTTTCTTGGGGTGGCGTTGAACATAAAGTGTCCCTTGCACGCGGATGACCTGTTACTCTTTTGTCTCTGACTTAGACAGAGCTTTCTATGAGGGGCCAAGGGCCATAACTAGTGAAACACTCACACTCACTACTGAGACACTCACACATACTAGTGAAACGGTCTCACTCTCTCTCACATACTAATGAAACTCTCTCACCTCACACATACTAGTGAAATGCTCTCACGCCTACTACTGAGACACTCTCACACATACTAATGAAACTCTCTCACTCTCACACATACTAGTGAAACGCTTCACGCCACTACTGAGAGACACTCTTCACATACTAATGAAACGCTCTCACTCTCACTTACTAGTGAAATGCTCTCACGCCACTACTGAGAACACTCTCACACATACTAATGAAACGCTTCCATTCTCACAATATACTAGTGAAATGTTTCTCACACATACTAGTGAAACACTCACACTCACTACTGAGACACTCACACATACTAGTGAAATGCTCACACATACTAGTGAAAACCACACACTCACTACTGAGACACTCTCACACATACTAGTGAAAAACGCCTCACACTCACTTATTGAGACACTCTCACACATACTAGTCAAACACTCTCACACATACTAGTGAAACACTCACACTCACTACTGAAACACTTACACATACATATATACATACTCTGTAAACCTATGCACGCCATATATAAAACACTATTGAACACTTATACATTCATAACTGAATTTCTTGTATATGATTTACAAAGATATAAAAAGTTTAGATACATGTGCAAGTGTTTCACATATATATGTATACATGTTTCAAATGTGTATGTATAATGCTTTTTTCAGTTATATATATGCTCTACATGAGGATGTGCAAGCTTCTCACATGTATTCATGCAAGTAATTTCAGTAGTGACTGTGAGAGCGTTTCAGTATTTATGAATGAATCTCACTAGCATACGGAAGGTACTTCGTTAACCCTCTGAGTCTGGGGGGGTTATTTTCGATTTTACAAAGAATTTTAATTCACCTTTAAAAGACTTTAGCATACAACACATACCCATGTGTTATACATCAAAATTCCAGAACAATCTCAACCTCTCCATATAATGAGGCATAAGTGTCCTCAGGTACAAGTGGAAAGAAAAAATATGGCCCTAAAGCTGAAAAAATGTAAGTTTGATTTAAGAAAATCTTCATAACTCTTTCTGAAAACAGACTTTACTCAAGTGGACAAACTGTTTTGGTGTTTGACATTGTTTTACTAAAGGTCATAGTTTCACAAAAGCAGTGAAATATCTGAATACAATGCTATATACATATAAATAAATCAAAAATACCCAATTTTGTATTATCGCTTTTTGAGTAAAAATTATGTGGTCCGCTCGCTTATTCTCCAATATGACAAAGATGGGACTGAGAAATGACTTGATATTGCAGATAAAGTTTCATGGGGTGTGCAAATTAAAAAAATGACCATTACAATTATTTATTTTAAATAAATATGTATTATACAAAAAAAACTAACATCTTCTACAAAATATTAATGTTGAGAACAGAAAAGGAAACACAACACAAATATTGGTCCTCCGGGGCACGAGACGTCTTTGCTGGCCGGGCAGGTAGAGCTGCAGGTGGGGTGTGCCATGTGGGCCTGGTGGGGGCCAGCTGCAGGCGCTGGAGAAGTCAAAATACTAGTCAGCACTGTGCACACGTAACAGACACCGTGACGGGACACGTAACAGACACGGTAAAACGGAACATAACAGATACGTAACGGACACGTAAAGTTTAGTAAAGACACTTACCTGGCTGCGTGTTCTTCCTCGTCCGCGCTGTTCGCCAAAGTCGCTGCAGCTGCTTCCTTGTTGTGAAGTCCGTTCGCGCCGTGTTCTCTGGCTTCTCCTTCTTCTTTCTTCTTCTTCTTTGAGGTTTATTGGCGGTTGGCAAACAACTGTTTGGTGCATTACCGCCACCAACTGGTATGGAGTGTGGATCAGGATGTCTAAACTTGCCCTATCAATATTCAACCCTACTAAATACAATAACAAAAACAACCAACATCAAACACAATATAACAAAACAACACGCACATATATATATATATATATATAGCTTCAACAATACAAATCATAACTACCCAACCAAAACGAACCAACCTGACTAAATAACCTAGAGCTCATATTCTCTCAATAATCCTGGTTATTCTGAGATACTGCAATAATGTTTTATAGCACCCACTGGAGTTTCCCTTTGCAGCACACACCCCTGTATCCAACCGTACCCCTCCTTGCCGAGGCTTCCAACCAGCTGTCTCCTTTCACTCACATACCTTTTGACAGTGTACCATAACATGTTGGATTGTTTCTACCTGCCCACAATAGTCACATCTTCCCGTGTCGTGTTTACCTATTTTCCACAACATGCCGTTAAACCCAGTGTGTCCAATCTCAGCCTTGAGATGACGTTTCTCTCTCCTGTTCCCTCCTGCACATCTCTATTCCCCACTTTCCTCTGGACTCTATACAACCATCACCCGCTCCTGTCCTCCTCCCATTGCTTTCTGCCACCTTTCTTTTTAACCCTCAATTTAATAATCCCTTGGGCCTCTGGAGTGATTTACTAAATTTGACTTCCACTTTTGAGCCACTCTTACGGCTTTTTTGTCATTATCTGCCATTTCATTTCCTTTAACCCCCACATGTGCAGGAACCCATACCAACACCACTGTTAAACCCATCATTTGGAATCCTGTATAAAGTTTGCTGCATTTCAATGAGGATGTCCGGTCTGTCTGAATGACTGTTCTGTAAGCTGTAAAGTGATGAACTGGAGTCTGAACAAATAACTGACCTGGAGGGTCTTGTGTCCTCGATCCATTGTAGTGCAAACATTATTGCCAGCATTTCCCTGTGTACACTGATACCCCTCTGTAATCATTTTACTTATTTTAATATTAAATTCTCTGGCTTCTCTGACTGACAGATTGCTAATGAGATTCACCTGTGAGGTGGGCAGGTCCTGTGACTTATTGAGTGTTCATTGGTTGTTTTTCCCCAAAATGTTTGACAAACCGCATTGGCAAATCACAGAAGCCTATTATCCGATGGCGCCTGCACTCTTTGCTTCCGCCTTCCGGGTTTAACCGTACCTTCCGTATGCTAGTGAGATTCATTCATACATACTACTGAAACGCTCTCACAGTCACTACTGAACGCTCCTTCACAGTCACTATTGAAACGCTCTCACAGTCACTACTGAAATGACTTGCATGAATACATGTGAGACGCTTTACATCCTCATGTAAGAGCATACATACATATAACTGAAAAACGTATACATACACATTTGAAACATGTATACATATATACGAAAAACACTTGCATGTATCTAACTTTTTATATCTTTGTAATCGTATGCAAGAGATTCAGTTATGAATGTATAAGTGTTCAATAGTGTTTTATATATGAGCGTGCATAGGTTTACAGAGTATGTATGTATGTGTAAGTGTTTCAGTAGTGTGTGAGTGTTTTCACTAGTATGTGTGAGAGTGTCTCAGTAGTGAGTGTGAGAGCGTTTCACTAGTTATGGCCTAAACGGCCCCTCATATTTCCCCCTTATCTTAAACTTAATGGAGGAGTTTGGTAAAATTTCAGGCTACAAACTAAATTTCCAAAAGAGTGAATTAATGCCGATCAATGCTGCAGCCATGACATATCCATTGTCTGACTTGCCTTTCAAAGCCGTCTTGAACATTTTAAGTACTTAGGTGTCTGTATAACCGGACTTATATGAATATATTTCTCCCCTCTTCTGGCAAGCTGACTCGGGTGGTCCCTTTTGCCCTCTCTCTTGCAGGGCTAATAAACTGTGTTAAAATGAATGTGCTCCCAAAGTTTCTATATCTCTTCCAATGTATACCCATTTTCCTTACTAATCGCTTTTTTCGCACTTGATTGATACCATTTCCCAATTCTTATGGAACAAGAAGCCCCTAGAATTAAAAAAAATACACTTTACAAAAAATCTAAGGAGCTGGGTGGTCTAGCCTCCCCAACTCCTCACTCTATTACTGGGCAACAAACATTAGAGCCTTGTTACACTGCTGTTGCACTAATGACCAACCTCCACCATGGCTACAGGTTGAGGAGGCCTCATGTGGTTCATCATCTCTGATGTCCCTCCTGTACTTCGCCACAACTATTCCATCATATGTGCATTCAGACAGTGTTGTTGTGAAAAACTGTCTTAAAATCTGGACACAATTTTAAACAACAATTTAGATTGCAATCTATACCTGGTCTGGCCCCTGTTTACTCTAACCCCCTGTTCACTCCATCCATTATGGATAATGTGTCATGTGAGGTCACGGATGACGCAGCGAGAGAGGACCCAAACGCCAACATAACTGCAAAAACCAAGGTTTAATCTTCCAAAAATACAAAACAGGACGACAAAAACTTGGACCAAACAGTACGAAGCCACACTGGGAATGAGACGAACAGGGTTTACATACACAGACAAGGTGAGAGGATTGGACAACGGGGAACGAGACACAGGTGGACACAATGAGGGCGGGGCCAGCAATCACACAGGAGGAAACGATCAGGAGCAGGGCAGACAATCACAGGGAGACAGACGACACAAGAACTACAAAACAAGACATAAACTAGACACAAACTCCAGACCCTGACAGTCCCCTTAAGGGACGGATTCCAGACGTCCCAAAACGGGGTGGGTGGAGGGGAGCCCGGAGGAGGGGCCAAGGGTATGGCGGGCAGAGGGCCAGCGGACGACCAACCGGCCGAGGACGGTCTCCGGGGCGCGGCCAGAGAAAAGGAATGTGGAGCCCGGGGACCAGGACCAGGCGGCGAAGAGACAGGGCGAACCGGGCTGGACGGGAAGGGTCACGGAAACCGGGCTGGACTACGAAGGACTGGATTCGGAACACAGGGACCTGGACATCGGGACTGGATCCGTAACAGGGACTGGGACACTGGGGTCCGAACCGCGACGGAACGCCGTGACTGGAACAGCGACGGAAGTCGGGGACTGGAACCGGCGACGGAAGTCCGGGGACTGGAACAGGGACTGGAACCGCGACGGAACGCGGTGACTGGAATGCCGTGACTGGAACAAGGACTGGAACCGGCGACTGGAACAGGAACCGTGACGGAACGCCGGGATAGGAACAGGAACCGTGATGAACGCCGACAGGAACAGGGACTGGCACCGGCGACGGAACGCCGGTGACGGGAATGCCGGGGACTGGAACAGGGACTAGAACCGGGGACTGGAACAGGAACCGGTGACGGAACAGGGACTGGAACCGGCGACGGAGGGCCGGGGACAGGAACAGGAACCGGTGACGGAACGCCGGGGACAGGAACAGGAACCGGCGACGGAACTGGCCCAAGGGCCCGAAGAGACTCCCACATCTCCTGGAGAAGGATGTCCGCTCGTGCTGGCCAGACAGGAAGGGTGCGGAGGAAGCTGAAGGCTGGGTCCTCCTTTTTTGGTGGCTTCGTTCTGTCATGTGAGGTCACGGATGTCGCAGCGAGAGAGGACCCAAACTCCAACATAACTGCAAAAAACAATGTTTTAATCCTCAAAATACTAACAGGACGACAAAAAATTGGACCAAACAGTACGAAGCCACCCTGGGAATGAGACGAACAGGGTTTACATACACAGGCAAGGTGAGAGGATTGGACAACGGGGAACGAGACACAGGTGGACACAATGAGGGCGGGGCCAGCAATCACACAGGAGGAAACGATCAGGAGCAGGGCAGACAATCACAGGGAGACAGACGACACAAGAACTACAAAACAAGACATAAAACTAGACACAAACTCCAGACCCTGACATAATGCTTCTTAATCTAGAGAGACAAAGGAGTCTTATCCTTTAACCATCTTTACATTGATGGTAATTTGCTCTTTTGGTCAGTTATCACAGACTTATAATTTGCCTTCAACCCACTTTTTCAGGTATTTGCAGATAAGAGATTTTGTCCGTAACCACTTTTCCAAATTCCCCTCCATTTACCGTAAAGGTACCATATCAAGGATTTACTACACTCTTCTTTTAAAATCCTCAACCTCTGATGTATTGTGTACTGCATGGTCGGTTGATCTTAATATAGAGATAGACCCTGAGGTGTGGGAGAAGGCTTTAAATGGGTCCACTCATTTCCCGTCTGTCGGCATGGGATCTTACAGTGCAAAGTGGTGCACAGGGTCCATTGGTCCAAGAGCAAACTGGCTCGTTTATTCCCAGGTACAGACTCAGGCTGTGACCGGTGCCATTTAGGACCGGCCAGTCTTGGCCACATGTTCTGGGATTGTTCTGTACTTGTGCCGTTCTGGAAGGGTGTCTTTGACACTCTCTCAGCCGTCACTTCTACCAACATATATCCCTCCCCATTAGTTGCCCTGTTTGGTGTCCTACCTTCTGAGAACTCACTACCGTCTTACTTCTGTGAACTTGTGGCCTTTCTTTCACTCTTAGCGAGGCGTCTTACCCTGCTTTATTGGAACAACTCCCGCCCCCTTCTCCCACTCGCAATGGTTTAGAGATGCCCTTCGTTTTATGTCACTAGATAAAATTACGTACTCTTTACAAGGCACCTCTACTAAGTTCTGTAAGGTCTGGGAACCCTTCTTAGAGCATGTCAAGTCTACCCAATTAGATATCGCCACCATTGATTAATTCACCCCAACAACGCACCAGTGCCCGGTTTTAACAGCTTTATTGGTAGCACATTCACAGCATGCAGCATTTGTTGTTGTTTTTGGTTTCTGTTTATTTTATTTATTAATATTATTTTTTTCCTCATTTACAGTCTTTACACTGCTCAATTAATGCAAGTGGATATGCGTCTGTGCGTGGATGTATGCGAGTAGATGTGAGAGTTGAAGGTCAGAGAAGGTGGCCAAAATATTATGTCACTACAAGCATTTCACAGCCAGTTGTTGATGTTGGGTTTTGGTTGCTTTTATAATTGTCTTTTCTGTTTGTCTGTCAAATTGTCGTGTTGTATATTTGTTTTGGGAAAGGGAGGGGAGGGAGGGCTGTAATGTATGTCCTCACCATTTGACTGTGTGATGTGTTATCCTTTCACTCATTATTTGTGAGGTATATTGTACTCTAAGTCTTGTTTTGTAATTTCTACAAATAAATCATGTATAAAAAAAGTAAATAACATGTGCTCCATCCATTACAATGCTGCTTACATGCTAAAGCATCATTAACAATATTCCTATAATAACATAAATATATACATACACATTTACTTAAAGTTATGAGTCCTTCTTCCATCACGGCTAATTTTTTTATATCTACTGATTTTGGCACTTTGGTTCTTTAAAGATAAAGGCCATAAAACACAGCCGTGAAGTCGTTTAAACACTAGATGGCAACATTTCACTCTTTGAAGAACATTCGCAGGATAATTGATTCAAGGAAAGGTCCTTGAGTCAGTTATCCAGTTATCAAGCTGGTCTTTTTGACAATATTTGAATGTTTCATCTAAAACTTGAAAGGTTGAATTAACTAGGGATGACTGAGATGGAGTGAAAGATGACATGTCCTGCAATACTTTCTGGCACAATATTCACAGTTACAAAGGGTCACGACGGCGGTCATTGGCTCTGGCCTGTTGCAATGATTATGTCAGTGTTGTATAAATGACCAGAGCAGTGCTGTTTCATAACCGGGATTATTTTCTGCTTGAAGGATATCTGAAGTGTTTCAATGCTAATTTTTCTTCATGCCCATGTCATAAAGTTTTCTCTGTTATTCCAGCCGATACGGATGAACGTCCCAGAGTGTTTGGTGAGGAGCAGCTGTGGTGTTGCAGTCATGGATGGTAAAGCTGAGAGGTATGTCAAAGGATGCATGTCCTAAAGTGGTAAACACATCTTTATGATGATGTAGATTTGATACATTTGTATTATTGAACTCACAATTATGTTTATCCACAGGATCTCCACCCAAAAGGCTCCGTCAGACTCCACGAACGTAAAGACTCACTCCCCCCTCGTCCTCAGTGGAGAAGCCCCCACAGCTGAGCTCTGTGCATCATCTGAGCTGGAGGAAAGCTACTGAAGGCCTCCCTAGGTAAGAGTCTGAGCGCAACGTTTGGAGAGAAGGAATAATTAGGATCCTAAAAAGTAAAATCACTCTTAAGCTGAACACAAACACCTTGAAACAGACACAACCTGTACAACAAGGCCATAAATATTCAATACATCACTTTTAAAAATGGAAAAAGGGGGAATTTACTGCTGTGTAAGCAACTGCAACATATAGCAGGCTTTTCAAATATATAAAGCAAAAAGGTCATTTAGAGGACATCCAACACAGCATAATCTTGTTATCCTTACATTGGAATGGAAGAATGACTCTCGTTCTTATCTGCAGGTTTGGCATTCAGATGCAGAAAACATAATTATATACAATGTGTTCTGTGTTTAAAGTCTGAGGGGCTCTCAAATATCAATCACTAAATGAAATTTGTGAAATAGCAACAAGTACCTTTGCGTAATAAAACCATGAGGAAGTAAAGAAGGGATAAAATGTTAAGATAAAGTGTGATCTGAACCAGTTTCATGATGCGTCTGTAAAATAAACTATTGAGTAAAAAACAAATGTTTCACTGTATCAAATGATGCACAGAGATCTTTCACTGTTGGGACCTCTTAGGAAAACTGTTGTAGTTTTGTTAAGTTGTTGGAAACAAAAGTTTTGAAAATAGACTTTAGCTTTAAGTGAAGTACTTGCAGCCATGTGGTGGAGAGGAACATGCGCCTCAGAGTCAAAGAGCTGGGACAATAGAAACTAAATGCTCGGGGAAATATACAGCAAGATAAAACAGATTTTTGCAGAAGAGCAAATACAAATTGAGCAAAAGCTAGAAACAAAATAATAAATACCATCATTATGTAAAGTTACAGGGAGGAAAATTAGAAACACAAATAAATACAGCACTATTGTGTCTGTGTTCTTTAAAGCTCTCACTAAACTTCCTCTCAACCAAACCCGATCGGTAAATGGGCTCGTCATTTCTGGTTGGTCTCAGGTATCCTTAAAGCCCTCCCACTTTCACAGCACAACCTGTAAATCCTGTTGTTTCTGACAATTCATGTGCAATAAATCCACATGCTTCGACCAGAGATGTCCGCAACCCTCTCATAACCGAGAGTCTTGTCCTTAAATTTGCTTTCTCGGTGTAGTGAGGGTGTCTCCTGACATTTGTATTGTTATTAATGGCTAGTAAATATGGCTGCCCTTGTTGTCCTAAAACAAAAGAGCCCCAGTCAGTGCCCCTTGTGGAGGATCAACGGTCCAGCACCTCTGGCCCCAGCGGACGAGCTATGGAGCACCAGCAGACACAAGGCAGTCAAGCTGAGGATGGAGGGCTCGGCCCGCCTCAGAGACTCCCATCACGATCCATCAGCTGTTCCTGCAGACCGTGAACACCTCACGGGATCATCCAGCCCTGGCTTCCAAAAAAGAGGGCCAGTGGGAAACCCTGACATGGAGGCAATATTACGGGCAGTGCCGGGCAGCAGCTAAAAGTTTCCTCAAGGTTTGTTTGCAAATTGACTTGTCTGGGGACTATTGTTTCTGTCTCTAACATTCATAGAAATGTGTCTTTTAGCTTTGATTTAAGGCTGTTTACATCCGTTTGGGGTCAAAAATAGGATTTGTGGACATTTTACTTTACACAAACTGTAATCTTCCAATTGTCAGTAGCAGGAACGAGGAAATGCACATTAATGTATTTTATATAACACATTAATATATGTATGTATATATATGTATAACATATATTACAACATGTAAAAGGAATAAAGGAGGGCTGGAGTTACAGATTACACAATGTAAATTCCTGTTTTTTAAACAGTAACTCATTATTTCCTCCTTCTCTCTTTGAAATTCTTTGAGTTGTGAGATCAGTTTGCTGTAAATCAACACCTGGGTGTGTGAAGCTCACAGCTTGTGTTAAATCTCCTGTTTCATTGAAATGTGTGTGTCCCGTGAGGTGGAGTGGCTTTTAAAACGAGATATAGGTCAAAAGTAACGGAGGCATTGTGCTGCTGTGTCATTAAAGATACATGTTCCTTTGAGAAAATAAGAAAAACAACAACAACTTGTCTGCTTCTTAGTTGGGGCTGGAGCGTTACCATGGTGTGGGGATTCTGGGATTTAACTCCCCCGAGTGGTTCATCTCAGACGTCGGCTGCATCTTTGCAGGGTAAGATCATATTTAACTTAACAGATCAGATTCCATGTAGACATAGAGATGCCCGAGCATTGTTTCACCCCTCACTGCACTATAATCTCTGTTCATACCCAGCTCAAAGTCCATCTCTGTGTCCCCACCCATAGCTGTTATACCAGTTAAAAAGTCGGATAAAGTGGCTCTAAAAAAAACTTTATCCAGCTGATGTCCTCAGATAAATGAGTAACATTGAAGTTATATATTTTATGCATCAATTCTAAGACTTAAATGTATTGTGCAACATGGATTCAAATACAGAAAATGTACTTGCATCTTTATTTTATGGAGTAAAGGACATTTCCATTTTAACAAAATCATAATGCATCTGGCTGTCGATACGATCCTATTTATAATTGTGTAAAAAATTGACCATTTGTTAGTTGCATTTTTTGTTTTAGTATGTTGCATATCTTGCGCATTGTGTCTCGTTTTTTTAACTAATTTCCATTAAAACATGTTTGTGAGACAATCTGTAGTCAAAAGAGCAAAATCCACAGTAACTCTTGCAAGAAATGTGTGCAATATACAATGTTTTTTACTTTCTTTTTATCTGGTTTATTCCTTTAGGGGTCTAGCTACTGGAATTTACACCACCAACTCACCTGAAGCGTGTCAGTATGTGGCTGCCAGCAGTGAGGCCAACATCCTGGTAGTGGAGAACCAGAAACAGCTCGAGAAAATCCTGCAGGTCAGCAGCTTATTGGAGGGCTGTAAGCTAGAAAACAAGTCTGTCCTCATATGACTTTTGTTTTAATTTTAATTTCTCCAACAGTTTAAAGATCATCTACCTCATCTGAAAGCCATTGTCCAGTATAAAGGCGAGCTGCAGCAGAAAGAACCATTTCTTTATACGGTACGTTCCCTTAGCAAACCCTTGATTATGCAAATGAGTCACATGGTTGATGATAATCTGATTTTATCTGAATTCTTTAAGTGATACCCACAGTTTCACTTCCGATATTTTAATACAAAGAAATGATCTGTATCACTTGTGGTATAATAATTGTAATTAAATAAATGTGACTGACCTCTAATGTATTAAACTCCACTATATCAGATAAAGTTCAGTTCACTCTGGATGTTCAATCACTTTGTTTAACTTTAACTCTTTATTTGTGTAGTGGGCAGAGTTCATGAAGCTGGGAGAGGATGTGCCCGACGAGCAGCTAGATGCTGTGATTGACAGTCTTCGGGCCAATGAGTGCTGTACTCTCATCTTTACCTCTGGAACCACTGAAACCCAAAAGGAGTCATGCTGAGCCATGACAATGTGAGTAATCAAGACCAAACACTTTCCTTTCCTTTGCCTGTATTCTTTTAAACAACCATTTTCATATAACTCCTTCTTGGGGCTCAATTAACAACTGTTTTTATTATAAATCTTATATTTTTCCAATTTATCGTTCCAAAAAAAAAAAGAACTGCACATCAGAACTCTCCAGAGCCCACACAAAAGCCCACCCTTTCCCCAAAAGTTCTAAACCTGTAAATGCGTAATTAACAATGATATAAGACAAAAAAAGCCAATTATCTCACTTGAGAAGCTGGAACCAGAGAATGTCTTTTGTTTCTTGTACTTTTATTAAAAAGTAAAATAAAATACATTTTGACTTTAGGAACATGAGGTAGAAAACAGAAAATGTACTTGTACTGCAAAAAGTATGGATATTTGACATGTATATAAACAGAGTGTGTAAGAAAATACGTAATGCGTAAAGAGGCAGGTTTAAAATAAAATTATGAGTAAAATGGATAAAAACATGAACACATCTGAATACACGGATATTAGTATGTCAGAAGTTTATTTGCCTTTATTGCTATTTAGAGTAATGAGATTTTTCTAAATACATTTTAACAGCATCAAGTAAAGTGTTTATTTATGGAAATGGGAAAACGAAGAGAACCCAACATAAAGCCCTGGGGAACTCCAAAAAAAGACACAACATATATTATGGCTACCAGACCAGACTGGAAATCACTGTTTCCTGACTCCCTTGAAGATATTTTTGGAAAGTGTTTTTTTCAAATGAAAAAAGACTGCACCATCTCACACTAGCTGGTAGATGTAGAGACAACACCATACTAGTATTGGCTCAACCAGAGAGTTTATAAGATACTAATAACAATCTGTGTGAACAATGTGTTTGTTGACTTGTTTTGTGAAAATCAAAGAAAAACGCTTGAGTGAAATACTTTGCTTCTGACTGTGCAGCTGACATGGACGGTCCGCACGTCATCTGCCATGCAGGACTTAAAGTATGCTGAAGAGGTGATGGTCAGTTACCTGCCGCTCAGCCACGTGGCAGCACAACTAGTGGACTTGTGGTTGTGTGTTTGTTATGCCATGACCACCTACTTTGCAGAGCCAGACGCCCTCAAGGTATGGATGCCTTCTGTTGTATGAATGTAGAATTATTATTTATGGTTTACTATTTTTACTCTGTTTACTGTTTTTACTCTAATCCCCAATCATTTTTCCAGGGCTCCTTAGTAAACACTATTAAAGAGGCTCGTCCAACTGGTTTCCTGGGGGTTCCTCGTGTGTGGGAGAAGATGCAGGAGAAAATGAAAGCTGTCGGTGCCAAGGCCTCCCCGATGAGGAAGACAGTGGCGGACTGGGCCAAGTCCATAGGCCTGCGCTACAACTACAGTGTCATGAACAGGTGAGACGGCAACAACGGTCCTTTGTTAGCATTCTAACATTTGCAGATTAGCCCAAAACACAAAGAACAGATGAGGGCTGACGGGAAAGACATCCGCACCCATAGTGGTGTTTGACCTTTTTTCCTTATGATGGCGCTATATGAAAAATCGGGGAAATACCAAAGTGGTTTAAAATTTTCTTGAGGGGGACATAAATGTTGAGACAGAATTTAATGCAAATCCATCCAATAGTTTTTTTATTTCTCTCTAGCTCAAACAGACATTTTGAAAATGTTTAATTTGGGGCCAAGTTCCTAATTCCTAAAAACTCTTTACCTCAAACCTGTTGTAATTTTGTTTACATTTTTGTGCAGAACAAATTGTTCTAGTTTTTACCACTTTTGGTACATTTTGCTGAGCAAAATTGTTGTAATTTTGACTTTATGTTTTGGTTCCAGGGAGACTCAGGTGCCTTGGGGCTTCATGCTGGCTAATAATCTGGTCTTTAAGAAGGTCCGTGAATCGCTGGGCCTGGACCGCTGCAAGTTGTGCTTCACGGGCGCTGCCCCATCACCAAAGACACTCTGGAATACTTCATGAGCCTGAACATCCCTTTATTGGAGCTATATGGCATGAGTGAAAGCTCTGGGCCCACACCATCTCCACTGACACCCATTACCAACTCACAAGGTCAGCAGCAAAGCATTATGGAACACGTCGACTATGATTATGGGTTGCTGATATGAGGATTACTGTGGCCACCTAAAGTGGATTTTCCACATTTCTGTTTACAAGTCGATGTTGAAGATTAAAAGTTTAAAAATGAAAACAATCTATGAGTGTGGCGTTGAAAGAAGTAAGCTTATCAGACCTCTGTAGGCCACTGCTCACCTCTGAGTCTGTGTCGGTGGGGGTCCCTGGCCCTGGCAATGAGGCCAGTCTTTGGTCCTGGAGGCGACAGGTCGTGGACGGCAGTGTAGAAGAGCACCATCATCGTTTGTGACCGATTGAACTTCTTCAGCTGGCGTAGGAAGTGAATACTCTGTTGTGGCTCCAACTTGAGGTCCCGGCTGATGATGGAGCACAAGAGGCTGAAGGACTCCAGAGTCGACTGGGGAGTCCCTGGGGCTGCACTCCTACTAACATCCACTACCATCACCACTGTCTTTAGACTTCAAGCTCTAAATGTTTAAGACAACACCAACAGAATTGGGTTAATCTCTCACCTGTTGGCAGATTTATGCCCACCGGAGATGTATGAGGATGTGATTGGTTTAAAGAAATGCAAACCAACCAATGTTTCTTTTCTTTTTATACCAGCATCATATGTGTGGAGCCATATATTTATTTAGTGCTGATAGAGCGCTGTTGAGATTTGTTTATGCAACATTATTATTATTATTATTATTATTATTATTATTATTATTAACTTTTTTTGAGAAAGCAGACATTCATTTCTTTTTAAGAATTCATGAGTCAATAATATTGGGAACCCCTGCTTTAATTAATCAAATAGTATTATTATTTATGCATTAACATGTTTTTCCCAGTGTCCTGACATTGTCATTTCTTTGTAGTGCACTTAGCGGTGGAGTTGACGTGCAACCTTTGGCCAGGTCAGGTCTAAATAAGCATGTTTCAGACTTGTATTTTGTTTCTTCAGCTGTGGGAAAGAGATGCCGGGCAGCAAGACGAAGCTGGAGAACCCAGATGAGGACGGGAGTGGAGATATGTATGTGGGGTCGGCACATCTTCATGGGCTACCTGGACATGCCGGACAAAACAGTGGAGGCTCTCGACCAGGACGGCTGGCTGCACTCTGGAGATCTGGGACGACACGACCAGAATGACTTCCTGTACATCACAGGAAGGATCAAGGGTAAGAACGTGGGCCTCTGACAGCGCCTGACTCATTGATCCACAGGAATACACTATCCAATGAATCTAAAGTCTTAAAAACAATACTTACCTTCACCAGCTACAACAGTATAATTATGTGTGTTTTATTAATTGATGCATCAGTATTAACCCTCCTGTTATGTTGCGGGTCAAATTGACCTGTTTCTAAGTTTGAAAATCTAGGAAAAATATTTCCAAAAGTTTTTTGTCATAAAACTTCTTCTGCTTACCTTATTTAGGGTAATCAAAAAAAAAAAAAAAAAAAAAAAAAAAATATATATATATATATATATATATATATATATCACTTATTTGCAACCCCCCCTGCAGGTTTATATAACAGAGATGATGTTCCCGGGTCAATTTGACCCGGCTGTGAAAGTGGAGGCTAAAAGCCATCAAAAGAGTCACGTTTAGACTATTTCTTTCTTTGTAATTGTGAGACAGTCTTTCTTACTCCCTCCCACCAAGTTTCAACTCACACACTCATACCAACACACACACAAACACACACACACACCAACACAGACACACACATGCACACACACTAACACGCACATAGACGCCGCGCACAGACACCAACACACACACAAACCCACACATCAGCACATACAAACCCCGTTCACAACCCCATATATAAAGTTGTACACATTTCAAACTTCAAACAAAAGAACCAGGTGGTTGTTATGGGAACCATCATCCTACATGAGACGCACACTTTACAGAACAAACAATGTTTATCATCTTTTAACTTTCCCCTAAATACACCTTTATTGGACATGGGACACTAATGTGAGGGTTTATTTCATGTCTCAACTAATACATATGTAGTATAGTACTTCTAATAGATTGTCTGTCTGACTGGGAGAAACACACACCCTGTTTCATCCCAATCTCAGACCCACACACACTCTTTTCTAACGACCCCACCCACCTGTGCGAGAAATACAGATACTATTTTTGACGGGAACCTTTATTTTCATCACCCCATGAAAAATAAATAAATACAAAATGCAAATATAATTTAGGAGAAAATACATGTTATGGTAGAGTGGTAGACTAATGCAATTTAGATTTAGATGTTTTCAATGTACCTAAAACATAGTTTGAACATGTATTTTTCATTAAAACGAGTGAGTTCTCCTGATTGAACTCTGATCTATGGAGGGGTAAATAACTCAATTCGACTAAAAACTGATTTAATTGTTAGTAATGTTGTTGGTGATGATGTACAAACTAAAGTTTTTAGAATTTTGGGGTTTCTGACCACTTTTGGATGATTCAACATTAACCGGGTCAAATTGACCCGGGAACATCACGGCTGTATGTAAGAAACAAACATAACAGGAGGGTTAACAATTATCCAATAATCTCATTTAAAAATGTTATGCAGAACAAATTGTTCTAGTTTTTCCACTTTTGGTACATTTTGCTGAGCATAATTATTTACTTTTCTTTAATCAAGATTTAGAATTCAGGACTTACATTTGTGTTATTGTTAAATTGGCACTTTTACTTGTACTCTACAAGAAAAAAAGATATTTAATATGACGCTGGAACAACTTTTAAGAAAAATATCCCATTCTTTTTTATATTGTATTACTTTTAGATACAGATGTAGTGACATTAAGTGGGATTGGGATCTTGATAATTAATGAATATATTTCCACTGCTAGTTCTTAAAAAGACGAGAGAAAACCAGAAATTGATCGTAACCTGTATGTTTATTGCTTTTTATTATGTTTTTGTGATAACCGTTTTCTCCCTTAGTGATGGCTTGTAATATCTAGGCACAGGAACTACAGTTGAAATTTAGCGTTGATTGATGTGTACCTTCCCTGTTCAAATAAATAAATGGAATGAAATGAAAACAACATAATACAATATTTTGTCAGAAATGACAATAGTCACTGTGTTTAATCATAACATTGGACTCTGAACATTGTCAGATGATACACTTTTATTCCCTCTTTCCAGAACTGATCATCACTGCAGGCGGGGAGAACGTCCCTCCGGTGCCCATCGAGGATTCGGTGAAGGCCGAGGTGCCCATCATCAGCAACGCCATGCTGATCGGAGACAAGCTGAAGTTCCTCTCCATGCTGCTCACGCTCAAAGTAACTTAACTCCTGCACACAGTCACAGCTCCTGAATAAATAACACAAACACAATAACGCCCCTTCTCTATTTCCAGTGTGTGGTGGACGACAACGGCGAGCCGACAGACGAGCTGAGCTCGAGGCCGTGGCGTTCTGCAAGCAGCACAACGTCACGGCCACCAAGGTGTCAGAGATCATAGCCAATAAGGAGCCGGCTATCTACAAGGCCATACAGGAAGGCATGGAGCGCCAACGCCAGAGCAACGTCCAACGCCCAGAAGATCCAGAAGTGGGCGATACTGGAGCGAGACTTCTCCGTCAACGGGGGAGAACTGGGTGAGTTATTTCACTTTGCTTCCTTCTTTTGGTGTATCAATTTGAGCAAAATCTGCACTTACACTATCGTTCAGGAAGTATTAAACAGGGTACTGCTGTTTTGTGGTTTAATCAGCTTTTATCAAGGCCATATAAACAGACAAGTCTTGTGACTGTGCCGCATTCCAGTGTTGCATGATTGGTAGCGAATACATCTCTCCCTTGAGATATTTCTAAAACTACAGTGGATCAAATGTTGTCACCATGCGGGGGTCACTAAGCAGACTTAAGCTTGAGATTTAGATTCAATTGACTGACTTTTCATTTTCCTGTCTATGCAGGACCTACCATGAAACTGAGGAGGCCCATTGTTGTGAAGATGTACCAGGAGAAAATAAAAGAAATGTATGCTGTGGCCACAGAGAGACAGTAGACTGCACAGCATTGAGATGAGATAATACCCGGGTCATGCTTTAT